>JAVQIZ010029575.1:0-17500 GCA_036023535.2 Galaxias brevipinnis
TGCCTTTGTTTTGCCCTATTTTGTGTGTGTGTGTGTGTGTGTGTGTGTGTGTGTGTGTGTGTGTGTGTGTGCGTGCGTGCGTGCGTGCGTGCGTGTGTGCTTGGGTTAGGGTGCATATAGGGACCAGGAACAGCACAGGGCAGTACACAGACACATAGAGCAGCTGTGTGCCAGTCAGTGCAGGGTGCTCCTACCACCACTGGTACAATGACACACTCCCTCGTCCCATCGCCTCCAGGAAAGGACAGGACATTGTTTTGTGTGTGTTTGCAAGTGTAGTGGCAATCCTTTCACATTTGACTCAGAGTCGCACAAATGACATGTAAGCAGACACACACAGACGCCCCCCCGATCCACCAGCCTCCACTGACCCTGACACCACGAAGACAATGGTCTGACCCCTGGAGCCTATTTCTCTAACCCCCCCTCAAGAAGGGAGGCAGTGGTACGGTCAGGCTGCACGCCATATACGTCATCATGATCACATGGTTTGGCTGGGGCCACGTTCTCAGGAGACACTTCTGGTTCAAATTCAAATGGTGAATTCAAAGTGTATAACAGTACATTTATTTCGTGGAAAATGACAGACCAGAATAGGATAGAATGGACTACAATAGAGTAGAACAGACTAACAAAGCAGACAATAGAAAAGGAGCTACGTAAGGAGACGATGACGGACAGAAAGGAGATAGAATCAAGTGACACAAAAAATCAACCTTATAAAGTGACAGAAGTCCCGCCAGTTTGTTTTATCGTCGTTCACCGTGCCTCAGTCTCCGCACTCCGTCTCCACGGGCGTGTCGTGTCGGCGCTGTGAGTCATAAGAGGATTCTCTCTGGGTTCAGTGTCACATGTTCATTTCCCCTCTTTATGTACTGCTCGGCTTGAAACAGACCCAGATCCCCGAGCCACCGCCCTGTCCCCTCATCAACGCAGTGGTCTAATCTCCCCCAAACCCTTTTCACGGCTAATCTATTGTTCTGTCCATTGTCGTCTGGCCATGTGTGACCCTTCTCTGTGGCCATGCTCCGCCATGGGTCCTGTCGTTGATATAGCGGTATAGACTTTTGACGTCCGAGGGACGATGACAATGGCTCCGCGTTCAGACCAGGTTTCGTGTGTGGCTTCGCTGGGACGTTCTCACGCTCTTCTCCCTCTCTCCGTCCTTGCTTTCACCTGAGCAGATGCAAACATGAACGATTATAGACAAACATTTCATAACTTACGGGGAGAAAGAGTCATATAGCTGTGGCAGAACTGGCCCACCCACTGGGCCTGGACCCATAAGCGGCTGTGCAGGCCGGCTCTATGTCCCGGACGTATACAGCTGTTATCCCAGTAGGCGGATGTTCACCTTTCTCTCAGATGGTTGTGTGGCGCCCCCGTCCATGCCCGTCCATGCCCCCGTCAGCCTCTTCCAGCCCCCTGCCACACCTGCCGTCCATCCATCCGTCCGTCCATCCATCCATCCATCTATCATCCATCCATCTATCTATCTATCTATCTATCTATCTATCTATCTATCTATCTATCTATCTATCTATCTGTCTATACATCTATATTTCTATACATCTATACAATTATCTATGTATCTGTCCGCCCCGGGACTGACTCCTCATTACCACATGAATAGGGGAATGGGAAGACCCGGTGAAGCTTTGGACTCAAAGGTTTGAACAGAAGGCATGGAATTTGCAATTCAAAATTTCTCTACCCCCCATATCGGCATAAGGCTTTCACCAATATTATTGAAGACACGGTGAATATTAAGGGAGTGTGACACCCACACCCACATGTATTTAAGGCCCACACAGAAAGACATGTATGCCATGTCATGTTGATTAAATAGGTTGATTTTTGCACCATTTGAAAAACGTGACCTATACTGTCCTGAGATGATGGCTTGCATAACATGTTTATAGTTTGTATTATGTTAGGCCTATTGCATACAAATTTACTGGTAGCCCACTATTTTCGTTTAAAAATAGTAACATTCGAGAAATCAATTGCATACATTATCATATTAAAATTACAAAAAAATTGTTTATATATTTTCATGTAATGTATTTATCACTTTTTTTTACTTAAAATTTACAAGTTTTGTTGTTTCGTACAGTAGGCCTATTTTAAAACGGGGAATGAGTGTGACATCACTTCCGACGTCATTGCGTGAAGATTCCTGCAGTTGAAAACAGTATGGCGGCGCCCATAGCACTACACCTGGAGTTTGGGTTGGTAATAATATTGCTCATTTATTAGATCAGCAGCTTATTTTTTGACTATTGCATTTGTTATGCCATTTTGAACTATCAAATTGTATACAAAAGAAAAGATAAGGAAGTGTATTTGACTGGAGCAAATGTTACAATGTGCTAACATTGACGTCAACAATGTAACTACTTGATGTGTTGCAAATGCTTGACTCATGTTATCCATGTGTTATCTTATCCACGTAATGTTAGATAAATTCTAACGATAGCTTTATTTCGTGGAGAATTAAAATGGCAATGGTTTTTGCTGGTATGAATGACAAGTTCGCATCAATAAGCGCTGGTATGTTCAGCCCAGTAAGACTGCCCATTCTATTATCTTTAACATTTAGTGATGCGGCACTCGTGTATGAATCATATTTTTTAAAGGAGGAAAGGGAAATGGGGAAATTTTGGCTTATTCCTCTTTCATTTAATTTAAAGTAAATGTCTTGTTTTACAAATAGTTGTACTGTGCAGGTTTGTGGCGGTTACTATTGTCACTAACAAGGATTATTATACAAGTTGCCACTGTAAAGCAAATATTTTATGGTATCTTTCCAATAATGATAATGCTTGAGGACCCTAGCAAGCCAATCGAGGAGAGAGAGAGAGAGAGAGTTCAGAACTGAGAGAACGCTCTTCTCCTTGCTCTCTGATAGTCTGGGCTTCAGGCCAGTACCAGAGGATCTGTGGGACAACTCTGCTTTATCCATGGGATGAGAGCTCCCTTTATGGAGCCTGCACCTGCATTAGCAAAACACACACACACACGTTTTGTACTTTCGAGGACATTTTGCCCTAAACCATGTTAACCTTTTACCCTAATTAGTGCCCAGACACCAACACACACACACACACACACACACACACAACAACTGTTATAGCAGAAATAGCCACACAGGCTATATTGACAGACAATGGAGACACCCCTCTCCTCCACACAAACACACACACTCTCCTAGCTTTTTTTCCACTCTGTTCTATTGCATTAAAATTAATATTATTCAGATTGGCTAAAATATTCATTCAACTGAAATAGGCACAAAGGACAGAAGCCACAAAGCCACAAATAAGGTGCATCCCCATTATAAATTAACTACCTAAAATGAAGAATGGGTCCGGTGCTAAAGTAGGTCCTGGTCTTGACTGGCATCTCACTGATGTTACAGACTGAATGAAGCACTTGTTTCCGCTCATACAAAATCCGTTCACTTACCATTGTTCAATTAAACATTAAAAGACGCACGCTTACACACAGACACACTCACACGGCCGCGTAGACAGCAACATTGTAATTGTGCTAGTATGCTCAAATCACGTAGTTCGCTAATATTGCACACCACATCAATGCGAGTGTTTGAAGCTAGCGAGCTCTCTAACACGTAGCTCAGTGTGTCGTGTGCCTGCTGAATAGGGAGCGCCAGGGGGCAGGCAGTCTAGATCTGATGGGGACTTCAGCTCGCCGATAGGCCCTCAGCAGGGGGCTGTGGTGAAGAGAGGATAAAGACTCATCATTTTGTCAGCTGATCTATGTTGGAGTGGGGGCCACACTCAAGTTCACTCTGTGGGGGGGGAGGGGATCTCCGATCTACATCTGGTCCACGCTCCACACACACACACACGCACGCACGCACGCACTCACACACACACACACACACACGCACACATGCACACACTCACACAGCGTCCCTCTGTTTCTCTCCCGCTGGGATGACCAGACCTCCAGGAGTTCTAATCCTGATACCAAACTACACAATAGATACAAGTTCCCCTGCCATTGTGTTGGCTTCCTCCTTCTACTCTGTGTCTATGAACCAATATGTCATAAATGACCTCCACCTACCGTGTAATCAAAATGAAAGCAGGCCTACTTTGATGCCTTTCTGCTTGGTATATTAGTAAGGCTTAGGCCTATGCAATGGCTGACACAACACAGCCTGGTAAATAAATATAATACAAGCAAGACATGTGTGACATAAGCTACTATATTTCAGGGATGTAGCATACAAAAATTATTGTATGTTTAGCAAGGACACTTGGAGTACTAATAATAATCCTAATAATAAGGAACTAGTGTCCAGACAACATGACTCATATCTCAGTATGTATCAATGCTTTCATTTCAGAGGAGGGGCTGAGCTTCTGTTTGAAGGCGTGAAGAATCATCAGGTGACTCTGCCCAGCCAATCAGAACCATGTAAGTCTGATCTGTCACTCACCCCGTGACCAGCTACATGGTAGTCTCATTGGTACTCTTTGAACTCAATAGAGAGAGAAATGTATGTATGTATGTAACGGAGATCGTTTTGTCATTTCTTCACATCTCCTATTAGTTCTGTTCAAAATATGAAATGTTTATTATGAGTAGAACTGTCAACACGCTGTAGATAAAATACAACTGGATTTACACTCCTTTCATTGATTCCTCTCATGTAACGTAAGCCATAAGGAGAGGATGTTAGAGAAGGACATGTGTGTGTGTGTGTGTGTGTGTGTGTGTGTGTGCGTGCGCGCGCTACTGTTAAAAATGTACTGGCCTCAGTTTTTTGGAAGTCCATTTCTTGAAACAAAAACACGATTTCTAATCAGTCAAACCAGGCCACCATATTTCTCTTTCTCTCTCTCTCTGTTTTCAATCGTAATAACTGTCCGTGTCTTTCCCAGCGCTCCTGGGTTCTACCCATGGTCCCCCTCCCCTCTCCTCTCTAGGACAGCTGTTGTGCTAGGCTAGCGTTGCTCCCCTGCACTGGCTTGAGACCGCCCCCCACCCACGCCGTTGCAAATCGGCCACATAAAAGCCCCTGTCGCCCTCGCTAGTCTGTCCGCTAACAATAGCCTCTTCCTCCTTTCTCCTCCCCCTCTTCCAGGCTCAAGCGCTCACAGTTTTCCTAATTCCCCCCCCCCTCCATGATTTCCCCCTTTCCTTTTTGTCCGTCCCTTTGTTTTGCGTCTTCATCCTCTTTTAATCCTACTGTTCACTCCATTTATTTGTAGAAATCTTTTTGACTTCTACTTGTTTTCTGCCCTTCTGTTCTTACTCCCTTCGTCTTTGTGCCCCCTTAAATCCCTTTCCTTTTCCTCTTTCTGCCCCCTTCCCTACTTCCTTCTTTGCTTTGTCCCTCCCTTCCTACCTACTCTCCCTTCCCTCTCTCCCTTCCTCCCTTCCTCCCTCTCTCCCTCCACTAACATCTGTGAGGCAGCCTGCCTCGGCCCTCCATTCTCCATCTAACCGCTCCATTCTGCTGGCTCTTTCTTTTGTAAATGCTGCCACTGATAGCGCTGATGGGCCTTTTATCCTCCAGCACACACGCACACACACACACACACACACACACACCCCGGCAGCAGCAGCCAGTCAGAGGGTACAGCGGGCAGGGTAACCAGGGCATGTGCGGTGGAGAAGCTGGGAAACACTGCTGGGATTCTGCCGGGACACTCGTGACAAAGCTCAGTTATTTTTGTGTTGCAAAGTCATATTGGTGATTTGGTGGGCAAAGGCCTTTGCTCTTTCTAACTCTCTTTTCTTTCTTTCTTTCTTTCTTTCTTTCTTTCTAATGGAATACTCTATACTATATGCCAAAAAGAGCTTGCGTTTTGAAGATGGCTCTTTGTTTGAATGGGCGTGAACGTGTTTAATACTTGTGGTGGTTGACGATTGAGTGATAGGCCTCCGTAATGCTGGTACTTTGGTAAACAAAGGGTTTGTCTCTGTGAAACGGGGGTCTCCACGACAACCAGGAGACAAAAGTTGACCAGAGAACAGAATGTGTGCCGGGGATGACCTTGGTGCTCCACCCGACCACTGTGTGTGTGTGTGTGTGTGTGTGTGTGTGTGTGTGTGTGTGTGTGTGTGTGTGTGTGTGTGTGTGTGTGTGTGTGTGTGTGTGTGTGTTTCTGTCTGTCTGTCTAAAGAAGAGAGAGACAGTGTGTGTGTATGCGTGATGTAATCATTCGTATGTGAGTTTTGTTTGGTACGTATTTATATTTGCTTGTCTCCACGGTGTGTGTTCATTTGAAATGGTGGGATTCCAAAGGCATGTCTGTTTGTGTTTGTCTGGCTGCGAGGAAAGCGGGGTGCAGCCAGATTGAATTGCTTCTGAATCCTCGGTATTTTCTCTGACCCCAGCCAGTGATTGATGACCCTCGACCGAATCCATTCTGCCAAAGACCCTTCCCCCCTATTAAAGAGACCCCCTCCTCCACCTCCTCCTCCTCCTGGTCCAGGCATCATAGCCGCTGCCCCTCACATCTCCAACATGATAGATGGAGCCCCCCCCCTCTCCCCCACGCGCATAGTCGGCATAACCGTCATAATTGCACCCGCCCAGAAGAGACCCCCCCCCCTCCCAAAAACACACTAATAACAAAGGGCCGGAGCGGGATGCTTTTCCAGCGCTGCTGTTGTGACGCCGTCTCTCCGCCCGCCCCAGCCTCCCCTCTCTCCCACGCAGCGCCGCCATCCCACCATGCATCGGGAGCCTGTGACGCACACGCTTTCCTCCGCTTCCTCCGTGGCGCTCCTCCTCCGCGACTCCCGTTTTTCCCTGGGAGCGCCGCTCCCTGTCCCTCTATCCCTTCTGTCCCCGGTACAATGTGGCGAGGTGTGATATGACAGAGCGACGTTATTCCTAGGTAGGCTGCCGCTGCGCTCTAGCCTGTTTGCTGCTTGCTAGATCGACGACAGCACCGAGTGGATGGATGTGGACGGGCTCTTTAAAAAGACACAGAGACGTTCCCTCTGACCTTCTCTGTTGTGCTGCTGTCTGGCACGGCTGCCCCCCCCCCCAAAAAAAAACTGCAGGAGGAGAGAGGGAGAGTTCAAGAAGGAAATATGTCTGGTCTAACGAGAAAGAGAAACGAGAGAAAGAGCAGAGAGAGAAAAAGACGTAGTCCCCCCCCCACCACACAAAGGGGGAGTGATGGTGTGGATGCTGGGGCCTGTGTGGGACCGATGGGAGAGTTAGGTGCGGGTCAATATTCAGTGGTTGGTGGGGTGGCATCCGTCTTCTTTATAGGGGCCTGCACGGCGCTGGGGCCTGGGACGGGGGGGTGGGGGATGGGACGGGGGGGTGGGGGGGGTGGTGGCTAGCACTGCAGAGCAGCCTGACAGCCCTCTAATGAACCTGGAAGAGCCTCAGACACACACACACACACACACACACAGAGACATAAATACACATACACGCATATGCATACACAAACACAAAATACTGCGGAGGCCCGAAGCACGTATTGACGCACAAGCGTGCAGTGATATCCACACACGCTCCAGAATGTTACTGCACACAGTGGTCTCTGTGTCACACCCAGGACAGCCCCTCCATGGTGTGGTGCTGATCCGTCTGCTGCAGTGTGAGCAGCCCCCCCACCTGCACCCGGCCCCAGGGGGGGAAGAGGAGACCAGGCCCCCCTACAGGGAGAGTGTTGCTGAAGGGAAGAGCGTGTGAAGGACTCAGCGTTCTGGCCGTTTCAGGGATGTGTGGGATGTTTCATCTCCTGGAGGCCCGGAAAATGTTCCAGGGAGGAAGAGTCGATGCGACGGGGCCCTTGTCTTAGCGCAGAGCGTTGTCGGACGGTGTCGGCGTCCTTCTCTCGGTCCGTGCTCTGAGCTCCAGCTGTAGTCCACGCTGTCACGGCCGCCCACCTCTCCCCGCGCCCCGCTCACGGAACCCTCTCTCTCTCTCTCTCTCCGTACCTGACTCGCACCTTGTTTTTTTCTCCGTCTCGCTCTCTTCTACCTCTCTTTGCCTTCCCTTATCTCTCTCTCTCTCTCTCTCCGTGTGTAAGGAAAAAAGGGCTAGAAAAATGCAGTCTTGCAGTCGTCATTGCCACTCATATTTATCAGCTTGATGTTTCGCAATATTTTATATGTACATCAGCAGCGGTGAGCACACACACACACACACACACACACACACACACACACCCACACACACACACACCCACCCACCCTCAACGTTACTCCACACTCCCTCTACAATGTGAGCAAACAGTTTATTGTTGGTTGAAAACACATACTACAAACAGGCATACTGTATGTACCCGTGTGGGCTATGCTCCGTTTATTGGGGGTACCCCGCTTTATGTCTGCTTTGGGGGCTTTTGGGGCTGCAGTGTGTAGTGGGGCTGTTGGTCTGCTTTGATGGGGCTGCAGTGTGTAGTGGGGCTGTTGGTCTCAGTGCAGCCTATTGTTCATCATGGTCAGTCAGCCTCACAGATCCTTCAATCATTGGATGATATCTAATATAATTTTATGAAATAAAAATATATACGAGGATAACTAAAAAGGTCAGTGCTGTGTTATTTAGCCAATATTTTAGAGAACATGGTATTCATCTGTATTTTTAATGATATATGTAATTCGTTTTGTTTTGTTTACCTGGAGCTAGACCTCTTGGATCTGTTCTCTAATTGTGGGTGTCATCATAAATGTGTGTCAGTGTGAGCGTGCTGATTTATATCTTTGACAAAGATGGACAATGTATTTGGCGGTGGAGCGTTCGATGGGAGACGCGGGCCCTTCCCCCTCCACGTCCACAAACACACGCCCCTGTCCCGCCTGTCCCTGGCCCCGATGGGGCCTCTGTCGCGTCACATCGACCGGTGGGCTGGGACTATGCACCTTGAACCCTCACCTTTGACCTCCCACCCATGACCCTGTCTGTGCTTGGTGTGTGTGTGTAGGGGACATGAAGCAGCTGCTGGTCTGGATCAGACAGAACCTGCTAAAGGAGCGGCCCGAGCTCTTTGTCCAGGGAGACACTGTGTGAGTAGACTGACACACACACACACACACACACACACACACAGACACACGCTTCCCTTAAAAACACTGTAATACTAGCTTTGGAAAAACAACCATATGGATGACGCTTTGTTTTGGTTGTGACTATGTAGAAGGGCACCTGTATGTGGTAGGAATAGGTCAAACACCATGAGAGGGCTTTAATGCCTCTTACTATTCATTATGACTCAGTGTGGAGAGGGGAGGACAGAGGCCCGTCCTAACACACTCATTTCCATTGATTTGTGTTTCAGACACCTACGTTATGACTGCCGTACACCAAACACCATACATGTTGACTCCCAGTCATAAGTAGCCCATTCTTTACATTAGCTAGCTGTGTTGCAGGAGAGACTAGACTCCATCGACGCAGCCTCTTTGGGGACCAGCTAGGAAAAACACACTGCCGTAAAGGAGATGATGATTACCTGTGTGTGTGTGTGTGTGTGTGTGTGTGTGTGTGTGTCTGTGTGTCTGTGTGTGTGTGTGTGTGTGTGTCTGTGTGTGTGTGTGTGTGTGTGTGTGCGTGCGCGCGCGCGCAGGAGAGCATAAAGCCACTCAGCCCTGCTCAGCTAAGAGCTACCTTATAGGAACGGCTGACTTTTATAGTCTCTATTTATTGAAGCCTATTTATTGGGCCACCTAGGCAATGAAAGGATAAAAGGCTGGGCTAGGGCCACCTATAGACCCCATGGATTGGGAGTGTGTGGGTGGGTGTGTGTGTGTGTGTGTGTTGGTTTGTACGTTTGTTTCTCTGAGAAAAAATTCTTTCGAAAGGTTTTGAGGAAATGGCTGGAATTTAGTTTTAAGGTTTAAAATCGTGGACATTTGACAGTCTGTATGTCCTTGTTTGTGTGCATTTTTAAATTGTGAGTGTTATATTATGTGGGTAGGTACGTGTGTGTATGTGTGTGTGTGTGTGTGTGGGAGTGTGTGTGTGTGTGTGTGTGTGTTTTTGTTCTGTTTTATTTGTTAATGTTGTAATCTGTGTGTAGGTATGGGTGTGTGCATTTATGTGTGATTGTTGCATTCTGTGGGTGGGTATGTGTGTTTTGTTTGGGTAGGTACAGGGGTGTGTATTTATGTGTGATTGTTGCATTCTGTGGGTAGGTACAGGGGTGTGTATGATTCTTGTATTCTGGGCGTAGGTATGGGGGTGTATATTTATGCATGACTGTTGTATTCTGTGCGTAGGTATGGGGGACGGGGCTGTGTATTTATTTGTGACTGTTATATTCCGGGGGTAGGTACGGGGGTGTGTGTGTGTGTGTGTGCTGGTGTGAGCAGCCAATGGCTTCCCCCAGTCTGGTCCTGACAGTGTGACGTCACAGACCTCTCTATGGTGATGGCGTCCTCATACCCCGATGTAAACACAGCCACTGCAGAATGGAGCGCCGCCGCGGCCATTACCTCAGCCGGGCTGCACATAACGGCCATTGTGACCCCCAAGCCCCTTAGAAGTGGCTTGATCATACGTGCACCTGCACCCCCATCGTGTGTGTGTGTGTGTGTGTGTGTGTGGAGATACGTGGGTGTATTGTTTCTATTTTTATCGCCCATAAACTGTATTATTCTTATATGGTCTCATTTTACGAGTTCCCTTGTAATCTTTTATTTTTCATACTAAATTTGGAAATTAACCAGATACTGTTTTTACAGTTCAACTACAATCACTTAGCTATTGAACCAAGTCACAGTCAGTGTAGCCTATGGTGAATTGTATTTCTTTCAAGCTTTACATGTTTCTTTATTATCAAACAATATCTTATCAATATTTTCTTCCAAATTCATATTTTAAAATGTACTTTGGCGTAACACTTTATTAAAATTCATATTTAGAAAATTTTTTCCTTCATGATTTGGCTCTAAATCTTTTCTCTTTGACTGCCTAATTTTACGGCACCACGAAAACAAGAGAAATAAAATAGTTTTTATATGAAATAGTATGTGCTCCTGTGTGTTCTGGGCGGCTGGTGCCGTTTGCTTGAAAAGGTGTGTGAATGTGAAACTGAACAGTTATTTTTTTGTCTGGTGTAAATCTGGTGACTAACT
This sequence comes from Galaxias brevipinnis, assembly GCA_036023535.2. Classification (NCBI taxonomy): domain Eukaryota; kingdom Metazoa; phylum Chordata; class Actinopteri; order Galaxiiformes; family Galaxiidae; genus Galaxias; species Galaxias brevipinnis. The sequence goes on from JAVQIZ010029575.1 coordinate 11,089, forward strand.
GGGTTGTCCACTTGTCTCCCATAGGAGGCCTGGAATCCTGGTGCTCATCAATGAGGCTGACTGGGAACTGATGGTGAGGGCCTTTTACCATCTCCTTTCCCTCACACACACACACACACACACACACATGCTTACATACAGAATTTAAAAATTGCATTCTCCATAATATTGTGTAAGGCTTTACTGGTATTAATGGGACGTGTGTGTGTTTTACCACAGGGTGAGTTGATGTACCAGCTCGAGGACCGCGACAACATAGTGTTCATCTCAACCCTCCATGGAGGTTAGATAAACACACACACACACACACACACACACACACACACACACACAGAGACACAGAGAGCGAGCCTTCAGCTTTGGCTTCCTCTCCTACTCGACAACTTAACCTTCAGTTGGATTCCATTCACCTCTGGACCTCATCAGGGACAGAATACCTGGAAGTCTGACTCTCAGAGGATACAGACTGAGACCTGGAGTTTACTTCACACACAATGCTTATTATTATGGTATGTCTTTCTGGACGTTGGAACCACATTGATGGTGATGACCCATGAAACCTTATGATTCCTCTAATTTCACCATTTTGACAGTCTCCACTTCACCTTAAAATAATAATTTTATGTAAATAATAAAGTGCTTTGTGTTCTTGGGAAATTGTTAGCAATCCTTGTTTCTTTTTGGGGGGTTTTGTTACAGGTATTTCATTTACAGTAGCATTTACTTATTTGATGTCTACAATCTGTATTTTTGTGTTTTTACCTGATCATTTTGAATCAATGATATCTCTTTGCTTTTAAATGGATTACAATGTGTGTGGTCTTAAACTTTATAGGCACTGTAGAATGCTGTTGTTTTGACAAGATTTATAGATTTATTTGCCAAATTAAATGTTTTTTTTTGTTTCTGTTATTTTTCATTTTAGTGAGATAAAACTAGATATCAATTGAACTAAATAAATACACTGAACATTTTGTATATTTTTATTATATCAAATAATCCTATTTGAAGATATCAGATTTTTTCCTTATCGTTACAATTATTTTGTTGATATAGGTAATGTATTTTTGCATTCTTCTAGTAATTTAATTCCAGTAAACGATTCCTTTCTGTTTCAAATACAAAAACTGTAATTTAAATAGAAAGGAATAGTTTAAAATACAGTTATTGCACTACAACCAATGTTAAACCCACTAATGTTAAATTCAAATATAGGCCTGATATATGATCATCGAGGTATACTACTATATTATCATCACAACTTTGAGATATCTGGCTTTACAATTCTATATAATTCTGTCTGATTCCTGATCGATTAAAGCCCAGCTGTATCATTGGATTGTAGTGTTAGGATGATTTGAATGGGCTTTAGGGACTATTTACCGTCCTTCATCCGGAATATTCATAAGCACCAGGGAAACCTACAGGATCTCTGCGGGAGGTCGCCTTACCGCCTCAGGCCCGCTTTCCACTGATCGCCCGCAGCGGCCTTAAACCTTTTTGCGGTTGTGGATTCCGATTTGCAACGGGAAACCGCCTGATAGTCACTATAATGCAAATGCAAATTATCCTGGGAGTTTGGCAAAATGTGGCCAGTGTATAGAATGCAGTAGCCTCTGTGTGTTTGCGCGTGGGTGGGTGGTTGGGCGTGTGTGTGTGTGTAGAGGGGGTTATTTTAGTGGAGGAAGCACCTCCTCCTGCCGTGTGACCCTGCGAGAGGCCAGGAGTTGGCTTGGTCGCCAGAACCTGAATACAATTAGTGTATTAAAAAAAAGAGAGAATAAACATAAGAAAAAAATAAACAGCGTCTCTGTTTCAAGTCGTTTGTGATTGCAATACAGACAATATTATAAAGAGAAGAATGTAGAGTTTTTCTGTTGCTAATAGCCTATTTTTTATTATTATTATTATTATATTATAGACCTGCATGCAATATGAGCAGATGCACAATACATACTGTATACATTTATTATTCTATATTTTAGGATTAAACCATGTAATAATAATCAAATAAATTATAATAACAGTTATTCATTATTATTATGATTTTTATTATTATTGTTATTATTATTATTATTTATATAACTTACATTTACCTTTGAATGTGTATATAATTTGATATGAATATCGCGCCTTATGCGGACATTCAAATATGCAACTATTTTGAATATATTTTGGGTATATCCGCAATATGCATCTTGTAAAACAAGCATGTATTCATGCATAAAATTTATATCTTCAAATGCACCTTGTGTCCACGCTATTTGCTGAATAACTGAAGTATTATTTTATGTGACATGGACGGAGTCGGGTATAGTTTTTAAATAGAGATAAAAAAATTAAAATAAGTAAAGAGTGCTGTGTGTCTGATTCTGTCACAGCTATTTTTGTTATTATATTCGAATCGTTAAAGGCCGATAAGGAGAGAGAGAGTCTAGTTTACAAAATGCATGGAGACAAGACCATCTGTTTGTTTTAAGTGATCGTTTTGGTACAGGCCGCTACAACTGCTGAATTATTTTTGTTTTACTAATTTTTAACAATAGATCAGAAGTGTGCATATAGGTAAACATTTAAATAAAGCTGTAATGAGACACTAACTCTCCCTTGCTTTCTTGTAACTATCTTACTAATTTACATGGACACGTGTGCTGCAAAGGATATAGCAAGAGGCACATCTGCTATGTCTGTAGCCGTTTTGACACATTTTAGTAACAAATGTAAGACTTCAGTGCTTTTGTCATGGTAATCATATTGATGTCAGGATTAGAAATGTAAAAAAAAAACACACAATGTCCCAAATATGCCCCACGTGATGCCACTGTAGTTTTGGCTGTAAACGTCATCTGGTAAATCTTGAATATATGTTAAACATAATTTCTCTCAAGCCCAACCATGCGTATGATTTTAAAATTGTTACAAAACTGAGATCGCTCACTTAATACATAACTTCCATTTAGGCTTAGAGTAAACACTAATGATCTCATTTAGGAGACAGATTTACCATGTCATTATTTTACCTATTTGTTCACCTATATAGGTTCCTCGTTTATTTTTTAGTACTCAGTCTTTATTTTGGGTGGCCTTCATTAATGACAACCTGCTCATTTCACTCTCTATAGGCCTCTGCGGTGATTCAAGAAACTGTATTGCACAAATTGCCAAAAACAGTCGATAATGCCAATGATTTCAATCGATATTAGCCATTTAAGACAAACAGACTTGATTAGATTTTCGACAAAGTGTAAATACCAATCGAGGCCAACAAAACACACAGAGAAGAAATACAGTACGTGAGGCAGTAATGACTTGTTTCCCATTTTATTTGCCAACCATGTAAATGTCGATATATAATCTATTTGAAAACCTTACGACTTGGACGACGATCTATGTCGTAAATTGTGAATCTCTTACCTGTAGTGCAATGACATATATTGTATGATATACATGATGTGTGTTTGATGTAGCATTTGGCTATATGGCTATCAACGATGAATGGTAGTCACCAGCAACAGATGTCCATGCACAATTCTTGGGGTTTGGTTTGGTATTTCTCAAGAATTGCGTTTGGACAATCAGCTGCTAGGGACTCTTAAAATAGCCTTTCTCAAATAAAAAGATTGGAACATTTGTTAACTATGCATAAAGACAAATACGCAATGTAAGCCTATAAGGCCTTTGCACCTGCAGCATATTATGCAGCATGATGTCAAATCAACGAAAATATGTTCATAACCTTAAACTTTCAACTAGATGGCATAAAAACGAAAGTATAAACAATATAGAAAATTACATTATGGCAAATTGGATGAAGATATTGAAAAAGTTGTACCATGCATCATATTTTCTGTGCTCGCCACTAGGCCTCTTTTCACAAAAACAAATGTTTCCACTTCAAAGTAATCTATGACGTATATCTTATGAGTATCAAGTTAATAAGCTTTCATCCAGGCTTAAATATAACATGGTATTGCCGAAATGTTGCTAGATCATTACATTGGTGTGTGTTAGGGCAGATCTGTGACAAGCTGAATTCGGATTATTACAGGTTCTTATAGTCTAACCATCAAATGCTCCTAAAAGTGACTGTATCTGATAATCTGCTGCATTTTCGATAAGGAAACAACACATTTTCCAATATAGCCTAAATGGAGGTGGCAGGCCCTACGGCTTTAGTTTACGACACCAATGATATGATCACCTCAATTATTATACAGCTGTTTGAGTCTCAAATCGTAAAAAAATAATCATTTAAATTCAAAGGATGTTTTCTATTTCAAACTTGGTCGTGCTTTCCTTTTCTTTTTCTATTTAGAAAAAGACGCCATAAACTTAGAACAACTCTCCAGCCAAGCTATAGGGCCTAAGATGGCTGCGTGGCCTTAGCATTATAATGTTATGCATTTTACATTTTAAACGAGTCTAAAGTGATTCAAGTAGTGAAGTTTTTGAAAATTAGACTTGGCCTTTATAGCTAAACAAGACACCCCTCAAAGTCCAAGCGGTTTGTTGCAATACAATCTTTCGACATTTCTGCACCTGTTAGGGTCGCACATTCACCGTAGTTTCCATATTGTTTCATCGTTGAAATGAAGTCTTCTAGCCACTACAACCAGCAACAGTTTTTCAGACGTCCTCTCTTCATATACCATGAACATTACTTTGAAGAGCCTCTTTCCTATAACGTTAAACTGCAGCCTATAAGGTCTAAAAAAGACCCATTAGATCCTTGTGCGTCCTCGGCTCTATTCCCTTAACGTGCGCTATGTTGTCCTCCGTTCAAATGCCCACAGCGAGAGGATGGGAAGGCGCATGATGAGAAGAGAGGAGAGGGAGCGTTGACGCTCGGTAAAATCGAGTAACAGTAATCACGCAGTCCTCAATCTGAACGGGACAGACGCTTTCCCATGGAAAGGCACTGACTGACTAGCTAGCTGCTGCCCTGGCTTTTCTTGGGATCGCCTAACAATACGTGCTGCCGCGACTGACAGCGAGAGAGAGAGTGGGGAAGGTCTTCGCTTGGTACTGAATTTGAATAACACCACGGGGTGATAAATGTCCATTGTGCTGCTTAAGTAATGAATCTCCACTGTCCTGTATGGCGCACACACACACAAGCCAGCAGCTGCGAGCGAAGGACCAGCAGCCCCTCTTAAAGACACAACAGCCCTATTTTCTACCCAAAAGAGATTACAATCCGAACACTGTTTATTCAGCGCCAAAACGCACTGACCACACTGCATGACGTTTGTGTTTTTGTGTGTTCCCGCTCTTGTGTGAGCAAACTAGTGCAACGCCGTAACCAGATACTAAGACATAAAGCTGGCCCTTCACTGCGGTTTGGGTCATTGTGCTGGAAAGGTGCATACTTCTTTCTATATTAAAAGTTGGATGTAGAAAAGGAACGAATTGATGGTGAAATGAATGGCGTTTGGATGACGTTTGATTGAAAATGATTCCGTCCGTTTATTATTTTATAGAAATAAAAGTTTAGTTAGGATTAGCTTACACAATGTGCAGTGAGCGGTCAATGGTGGACCAGTTTTACGCATGCTATGGAATAGTCATTATTATAATAAAAATCCACATAGGCCTATAGATTATTTAATATGCACCATTTATATTTTTATGACATTAACTAACAATCACTTTGTATAACATTTATTTATATTTATTTCCTGAAATGCTTATAGGCCTAAACCCCGAAGCAGCATCATGGCTCTAGGCTGCGCATGCACTTTTGAGAGGATCGCGATTATCATTATCAGTTTACAGGTATTTGCCTATAGACAACCATATAGATTGTGCCAAACATTTGCGACATATTTTTATTGTAACCAAACTGGATGTTTAAATGCTCGATCGCATTTATTGATAATATACTCCCATTTCAGAACACTGTATTAAAATATGACCAATAATTGAATGTTCTAAATTCATGTGTAAAACATTTTTTTTGTTTGTTTTTGTTTTTGTGTGTGCTCAACATGCCAGCTATCATCCACTCTTTGCCCACTATCACAATACAGAGTGACTCTTCAAGTCTATCCTTAAAGTCTGCATGTCCACACTTTGCCTGCATGTGCACAACGCACACCATACCATATGACGCACAACACATCCACTTGCTGAAGGAACCCCAGGCGCGAGCCGCTGCTCTCCTCTCTCTCCCCATAAATCATTGTAACTGATCCCGCCTCCGGGCGCGGGGGGTCCTCCTCCTTAAAGCAAAATCCGTTTTTCCTTTTTATTCCTGTGAAGGAGGCAAGTTAACCTCTCCTGATCTGCAGGGCTGGAGCCTCTCTAGGCCCAGCGCCCCTTCCATTCATCCTCTCATCATTTCATTGTTCATTTGGACGGTGAAAAACAAACCTTTTTTTCCCCCTCTCTTCTCCACTCTGTCTTTTCGAGT
>JAVQIZ010029575.1:22500-25887 GCA_036023535.2 Galaxias brevipinnis
ACGTAAGGATCTGGACTCGGAAGCGAGCTGGAGGGGATTGAAAAATTCGGAATAGCCCCTTTTTCATGTACTGCTGACGCGGACAGAGACTATACGAGCAGCGGCTGTGGAATGCATTGATCCACCATGTTGCTTTGGTTTTTAGTTTTAGGTGCTTCGGTAAGCAACATAAAATGTTACTTTTCGGAGGAAAAATTTCCCGAAGAGTCGAAAATGCAGCCGCCTACTGTTGTTATTGCTATAATAGCAAGGAACAATGCACACTCTCTGCCGTACTACCTTGGTGCCTTGGAGAAACTGAACTATCCTAAAGACCGCATCTCTGTGTGGTAGGTGAATTTCTCCGGTGATGTGACTGCATGCCAACTGGCGTGTTGTTATCTGTCCTTTTATCCGGTGTCTCTCCGTTATGTTCAATCCCATTGACATAACACTCTGAATGCGCTTCCTCAAAACGTCTCCAATCCAGTCCTTTCTTTTTCTCACTGAAATAAACCTATTCCCAGTTACACATTGGAATGGCTGAGATCTTGAAAATTGGTGTCACAGTTTATGTATGTATTATAGATTGTGTTGTCAGTTTGGCATGATTGTATTGCTATGTGGATGGACCTCATTGCGGATTCTGAATAGTACTACAGAATGAGAGTGGGTCTCTTTTCAAAAAGGTATAATGATACTTCTAGGATAATGCACTTCTGTGTCTGAGAGGCCAACTTTGTCAACACAAAACCATTATCTATTTCTAGACAACAAAATGCAATTATCAACAGGATCTCTACAACAATAATCATGCTAATACGAATCTTCCTGTGTGTCCCCCAGGACAGCCACTGACCATAACTTAGACAACACCACAGCCATACTGAGAGAATGGCTGACGGTCATGCAGAAGTTCTACCACTATGTTGAGTGGAGACCCATGGACCAGCCCACGTGAGTTTCACAGAGAGTCCCTCTTGGTTGGCTTGTACCTTCTCTCCCCGTCTCTCTTACTGTCTCTCTCTGTCTGTTAAAGGAATTGTGCTGCACGTTGCTGCTTGTCTGTAAAGTTTCCTCTCGCTGTCGGTCTCTCTCTCTTTCTCTCTCTCTCTCTTAGCATGTATGTGTGTTGACAGAATGTTTGCAGCACCATATGCTGCAGAGTGGAGGTGTGTGAATCTTCTTACTCTTGTAGAGTGTGCGCTACTGTTTCATCTCCTCCGCTCTCATCCCTTCTTTTCATTAAGCTTTTCGATAACCTTTATTTGCATCCATTCAAAGAAAACAAAACTATGTAGCGTAAGGATTCAAACGTTACTATTTGTCACACTTTGTGACGTGAATAACAAAATGAATAACAAAATGAAACAATTCAAAGTTTCAAGACTACAGTTGATATTTGTGTTTCGTTGTGTTGCCAACCTCTCTGCTTGTCTCCACTTCAGCTCCTATGCTGGGGAGCTTGGGCCTAAGCACTGGCCTAACAGCAGATACGAGTATGTGATGAAGCTGAAACAGGCAGCGCTCAACTTCGCTCGCAAACGCTGGGCTGACTACATCCTGGTACTTCTGTTGTCTATTTTGGGGACAGTTAGAATCATTTGTAAATGTGAAGTAGTGCTCTACTTTTGCCCTAGCATTTTGGATGAATTACTTTACTTAAGGTTTAGGTTCACTGTTATTTTCAAGAGTATCTATTTGAACAAGATGTTAGGTTTGGGCTTTTCTTTCTATACTGCTTTATAATTAGCACTTTTGTGGCACATGAATACCTTCTCCCTCTCTCTTTGCCTCTCTCTCTCTCTCTCTCTCTCTCTCTCACTCTCTCTCGCTCTCTTTCCCACTCTTAGTATGTAGATACGGACAACATCCTGACCAACCCCGACACTCTAAACCTGCTGATAGCGGAGAACAAGTCAGTGATTGCTCCGATGCTGGACTCCCCGGGGGCCTACTCCAACTACTGGTGTGGCATCACTCCTCAGGTCGGTTACACCTCCTCTGGTAGGAAGTGTTCTCCGCTGGAGGCAATCTGTCCAAACACAGTGATTGGAATCCAATCTTGAGCTTCTCCATTTGCAGATTTGAAAATAATGTGTAGAATGAAAATTTGTGTGTGCCAACTGTACAAGACAGTCCACTTACAGTATTTACATATATTGGACAAAGAGGATCTCTTCCTGATGATTTGCATGTATTTCTTACAACGCCCTTCCCCCCTGCTCCAGGGCTACTACCGGCGTACGGCCGAGTACTTCCCCACGCGGCACCGCCACCGGCTGGGCTGCTACCCGGTGCCTATGGTCCACTCCACCATGCTGCTGGACCTGAGGAAGCAGGGCATGAAGCAGCTGGCCTTTCACCCCCCACACCGGGACTACTCCTGGCCCTTCGACGACATCATCGTGTTTGCCTTCTCCTGTCGTGCTGCCGGTACAACAGTCTATTACTCACGCACACCCACAACATGGGAGAGGCCACTCGCAAACAGATACGCACGCAGAGAAAGTCTGCTCCATTAAACCCTCAGTTTAATAATGCACTGCATTGGCTGATTATTGAGGCATCTACCTCACTATTTAGTTTTTTTATTGCATAGTTTTTTTTAAGCATCTTAAAAGAGAAAATGTAATACCGTAATGCTAAGAGACAAATAAATATGGAAGTGATGGGTTAGGGTACTAGTGGGGGGGACAATCCACCATTCGATTCATGAAAAGGTTTTTTTTTTTGGCTTCTTTGTTACATCCAGGTTCATTCGATAATAATATTTTCAATAGAGAACAGTTCTAATGTAATATAATAAAGCCTGAAGTATACGGCTGTCTGAAATGGTGTTTGTGTCCACAGTGTGTGTGTGATTTCCCTGTGTGGTGTGTGCATGCTATCTCTTCCAGAGGTCCAGATGTATCTGTGTAACAAGGTGCGCTATGGCTTCGTGAACATCCCAGCCAAACCTCACCAAACCCTGGAGGACGACCGCCTCAACTTTGTCCACCTGCACCTGGACTCCATGAGTGAGCTTAACGTCAACGTGCTTCTTCTTTTTATCAGTGAAGACGGGAGACGTTTAGACTCGTAGAAAATGCCGGTTGCTTTAATTTGTGAACTGAACAGAGCCTCTTCTCTTCTACAGTTGAAGGTCCCCCAATGTACCACTCCAGACTCATACACTACTTCCCCAAGCAAAGAGACCTCATGGGCTTTGATGAAGTGAGCCTGCCTGCCTGCCTGCCTGCCTGCCTGCCTGCCTGCCTGCCTGCCTGCCTGCCTGCCTGCCTGCCTGCCTGCCTGCGTCTGTCTGTCTGTCTGCTGGCCTGCCTCTCTGCCTGCCTGTCTGTCTGTCTGTCTCTCCGCTTGTCTGCCTGCCTGTCTGCCTGCCTGCCTGCCTGCCTGCCTGCCTGT
>JAVQIZ010029583.1:0-13679 GCA_036023535.2 Galaxias brevipinnis
AACATCTCTTTTAGCATTTTTGGGTCTGCTACATATTGAAGCTGTACATATCAGGGAAAACATACTGAGGCAGGGAGCACACGTACATCGATCCCCCATTTGGACACATTAGCAGAACATATTAGAAGACCTGAGGTGGTAGTTGGAGCATTTCCTTTCACCTCATTCAACAAGTACAGAAACAAACTTTGACATCAGGTCATATTTATTTTTATTTGATAGGGACAATGTACAGAAACATTACACTCAATGAGACAGAGATGTACTGCACCAGATTATAGCTGTGAAGCTTATTTCCATCTGCAGTCCCCAATTAACCTGCATGTTTTGAACTGTGGGAGGAAACCGGAGTACCCGAAGGAAACCCACGCAAACACGAGGAGAACACGCAAACTCCACACAGAAAGGCCCTTGGGCCAGGTGGGGATTGAACCCAGGACCTTCTTGCTGTGAGGCAACAGTGCTACCCACTGAGCCATTTTATTAAACATTGCAAACTTGCCATTGGGTATATGCATGTAAATATGTTTGTTTGTAATACGTTGCCTATTTGATGACAGACTGTGCAGCCAGTTGTAGTGCAGATATTTGCTATTCTGAACAGAGAAAGGATAAAATATGTGTAATAAGAAATACAGAAGCATAAACAGTGCATACAACGCTCAGCCTACTTGGTTGCAGAGCTTAGGTCTGCCGGATAGTTTGTTTGCTGTGGTAGTCTCTCCACCCACAGTCATATGAATCCTTGTTGGATTCGTCTCAAAGCTCATCCTACACGCCAATGAGCATGGCAAACTGCACTGCCTGGCTCAGCATGCAAAACAGATGAAAACGTTTTCCACTGACAGCCACCACCAAACCCTGACAAATGGGGGAGGGGGGGGGGGTGGTTCTAGCGTATTTTGCTGGGGGCATTGGCACAGGTTCAACGATTTAGAAGCAGCATTGTCAAGAATGGCAACATTCTTGTAGCAGTGGGATCCATAATAACGCCCCATTCAGATAATTTACTTTTCAAAGGTTGCGCAAAGTTTTTACAATGAAAATAGGCAATCAGTTGTTAGTCATTTTCGTGTTAACATTATTATGCATTAAAATGAAAAACTAACTTAAATTTTATTATCGTTAACATCAAAGAGAAGCACAACTTGTCACACATAATTGTTGTGGTGTGGAAATGTTTACACTTTTTAAAACAAATTAACCATTCGTGACAGGTCACAACTCCTCCTCCTTCAAACAAATGTAGCCCTGTTAATGTTTTTTACAAGATGGTGGTGGCCATGCTAAAAGATCAAGAGCTCTCACTAATGGAGCGTATACGGCACGCTAATTGTAATCTTTTGACCCAAGCACCATTAGCAACCTGTATCAGGACTCACCTTAAGTCAACACAACATTCTGCCATGGAAATAATGATCCTTCAGCATCTTTACTCATTATTATGCCATACGCTTTGAAAAATGGAATGGGTAGACAACGTGACTCGAGCGTTAAGGATTGGCTTAAACTGAACCAAATGCACTTTCACAAGACCATCAAACGGACCACATTCACTAAACTCAAAAGTTGACTAATGTCTGACATCGGTTAATCACATAACATTGAGTTTGCCCAGCTCGCTACATACAGTTTTTTGTAGATAGAATGTGTCAAAACATATCCTGAACATATAGTTTAAGGAATTACAATTTATTTTGGGTAGACCACCAGTCACCTTCATATTCTTCCATATGACATGCTATATTGCACACATCATGTCTGTCTGGCGGGTTGACGACTCTAGAAGTCATGTACTTTGTAGTTTGTGGCACACTGACAGGAGGTGCTGTATCTTCTAGAACAGGCATGCTCATGGCTGTGTCATCCACTGGTTGTCCTCTTCATCCTCTGGAGATACAACTGGAGCTAGATGGGTTTCAACTGACGTATGTTAATGTGCAGTACACCTCTCTCTCTGTCTTGATCATGTCTGAGCTCTATGTTTTACACTCATTTCGTCCAAACTTGTCCAGTTCTACAGCAACACTGGTATCAAGCTCGAGTTCGGGTAGGTCTCAGACTTTGTATTTGTTGTTGCAGCCTTGCCTGTAGACCTGGTTTTCCCTATTGTCAGCCTGTCTCACTGGCTGGAAGTGTGGCTGATGGCCATGCTGGCTGCAGATTTGTCTCCAGGGTGGGCACTTTGGTGGAGAGCTGCCGACCTAGCGTGATCTGAGCTCGGTTGCTTGTAGTGGAGTAGCTCTATAGGTCATGTAAGCTAAGAAGGGATCAGTCTGTTGGAGGACCTTTTTAGCTGTTTGCACAGCTCTCTCTGTCTCACCGTTTGCTTGGGGATTGTGAGGGCTGGTGGTGACGTGCTTAAAATTATGGTTTTCAGAAAATTTTGTGAATGCTCTACCTGAAACTGAGGACCATTGTCTGCAATGAGAACATCTAGCCACCCCCACTTGGCAAACAAATGCTTAGCTTTGCCAGAGTTGTGTTGCCTGACATACATTATAGTGCAGAGCTACTAGGTAGTTTTGCTTATTCACTTTGCATATGTCTGCCCCTGTTCCTTTCCCATGGACGTCTGAGTGACGGCATGCTAATCAGAGGTTCCCTCTTCTGGGTCAGTGTTGACTCCTTGCACGCTGTGCATGTATGTACTCTTTCCAATATGTGCGTCCCTATCCTCGGCCACCTCAGGCCTCCTCCACCGCCTTCCCTGCACTTAATGCCCTGGCGGCCATCATGTATCCGCTTTAATATTTCCGTTCTCCTGTTTTGTGGTACTACAACCCTATCGCCATACACCACTGACCCTTGTGTGGTCGAGAGAAGCTCTCGAGAAGTGCAGTGGCTTTTCACTTTGTTTTGTACGTCGGCCGCATACTTGGGCCATGCAATAGTCACATACTCTTTCCCCATCTGTAGTTCAGTGTTCTGCTGTGTCTGCTGTTAGATCATGACTTGTTTTGAGCACAAAACGGGCCATGTTTCCTGCACGGCATCCTTCTAGGCCGGGATATTTCTGGCAAGCTTCGCAATTACATGTGTGATGGCAGATTGGGGATGGAAAGGGTAGCTGCTTTCCTGGCACATACTGAGCTGTGGGGTTATAACGCACTATATGCATTAATGGTCTTTGATACCTCAGAGGGACTCAATATCTTTACAGTTTATCAGGGGATTAAAGGTCGGCATGATCAATAATGACGAAAAAAGTACTGAGTATACATCTTACTCACACACACAAAATGTGTCAATGTTTTATAGAAGTACAAGCGTTAAATACTTAGCCTATTTGGACTGTTTTTTTACATGAACGGATACTTTGCTTAAGTCATGACGTATGCTCGTGCTGACGGCCGGGTTGGTAAGTTGTTTTTATTCGTATCTCCCTTGTATATTGGCTCAGTGAGTTCTTGCACCTTGTTTCCGCCCCCTATGACGTTAACCTGGACAGTTACAAGCACTGCTCCACTTTCGATCTTACATGCGAACGGTGGGCGTGGAAAGCAAGAGGCATTTCTCCCCAATTTTCTAGGCTTTCTGCACCTTTAAACATTTATTGTCAATGAGCAGATACTGATCCTAGTCCTTGAGTTTAGGGTGCGTGAACGCATCAATTTAGTTTTAAGTGGCTTTCCCAGCTGCTGCCACTCACAATGTTTTTCTCTTCTAAATACAGCAAAAACATGACCTAAGATTTGCAGAAACTGGATAATCCCTTCATCGGTACTTGGATAAAAAGTACATAATAAGTGCATACAGCAGAGTTTAGATAACATCTTGTCTGCTGCAGATGATAAATGCAGCATCCTGTCTGGCTCCCGCTGTTGCACTTGCCAGAAGTCTTCAAGGATTCGACTTCAAAATGTCCTGCATTTGGCCTTTTGAAAACGTGAGGGGTGCTGCACTCTTATATCTTACCATGTCTTTTTATCCAAAGGGCACACGAGGATGAGTGATGTGGCATTTTGAGTTGCGAAAGATTTGACTACAGGCATTAATTAGACAAGCACACCCCATCCAAAATTATTGCTTTCTTAATCAGCTCACATTTTATTTCCATACAAATAAACCAATGTAAAACAATGTATGTATACACATAGGGAATTGTGCTTCTTTTCCATCCATAGAGACAGTCCTCCCCCAATATAACGTGTTTCCTGTCAGCGACCTCCAGACTGACCAGGTCTGTTTAAAACATTTATGAAAAGCTCCTGGGGTGACCTTGAAAGGGATTCTCTGTCTTGCATTAACATGACTATTTAATGTTGCCCCATCGAGCTGCTGAGATAATATGGTCATGCATGGCCATGTATCACTGTGGTTCATTTAATAATTTCTTTGACGCTATGGAATTAGTCATGTAGTCGTGTAGGCAAATGTTTTTATTTTTATTTTTTTCTCTGAATGATTGTTTCTTACCTTACACAAAAATAAGCTCGTTGAGTATTTTTTTAAGGTATTGGCATTGTTAAGTCTTTGATATACAGACATGCTGAATAGATTTGCTTGGCTTAGACTCGCTCTGAAAATGCAACTGTTTACATGTGAGCTATTGAGTGCAAGTAAGTGAAGCAAGACCGTCTGACTACAGCCATTTACATGAATGGCTGAATAAAGTAAAATTGCCTCAATGGCAGGTTTCTTCATGGTTATTTTAGCATGCCTTGAAACAACAGAAAACTTAAATAATCAACTAATCATAACTTCATTGACCAAGGTTTGGCTTCCATTTTTAAAGCCCAATTACTGTGATAGGTTGGATTTAGGGCTTATACAAGCAAATTTACTTATTTTGGCCCAGAAAATCTCTCACTCTATTTCTTATCAATGGTCTCATAGCAACATACTAATATTAATATAATATATAACTGTATGTTTGGCAGCCAAAAAAACAAACATAAGGCACATTTGTGTGAGTGAATTTGCACACGCTTTTATTGTTGCCTGGGTCATCTGAAGGACAAAACTCTCCCAAATGTTATTGCAAATTACTCCCATTACATCAGTGGAAAAATACATTGATCAATAAGCAATGCAAATTTGTTTCATAAGTTAATTCTAAAATGAGTCGCAAAGTAAATGAGTCGCAAAGTTTGGGTAGTTTGCTCATGAAAGGCTAGCGTTGGGACAATGACCAGCATCAAGAAGCTGTGCGCTTGGCTGTCTGAATGTGAGACAGAGCCAACCTTGTCACGCTGCCCAGGCACCCATGACTCTATTTAATTAAAAGTGGAGAAATGTATTGAGACGCTAATGCCCTTTTCATTGCTGAATCTCACAGAGTGGAAATCAATAAGGCCAACAAGGGGCTGCGCGTATCAGTTCTCCCCCATTCGTTTTGGCTTGTTGTTTTTAGAGAGATATTTATTACTTTATTTCCAACATGCAATTATCCCACCATGGCAGAAGTATTGTCGTTGACTTTGATCTCTCAATTGTATTCCAGGGACATGCGCATAACATCTTTAAAATATATATCTGTCTTCATTCAATCTCCCTCTAATTAATATTTTGTAACATTCTTTACATTGATGTGTCTTTTATTTTTCTAGTTTGAGGAAAACACATGATGGAGTGTTTGAATGGCCTGTGCGGTACAGTTGGATTACAAAATGCTTTATCATACCATTGCAAAAACGTTTTTTTCCTGTTTTACCATTCAGTATTTTTGTGACACCATTGAACCTCTTAAATAATAGGTTTCCTTTAAATAATCTGCAAGATTTCAACATTTTCTTGGATGATGTCTTTTTCCTTTGGAAGAAAGAAAGACTCTGTGCTCTTGCAGGTGAAGGTTATTCTGCTTTTTATTGTGCCGTTACTCACAGAGTCAGGACGTCAGCAAAGAAATATCAAATATTAGGGCAAAAACCTAGTGTCTTGTACCCGAAGCTAAAAAAGATGTCTTCCGCGTCATAATACAGAAAGTTAACTTTAATAATGTCACTTTCCACCCTACTAGCCCCTCTGCACATTCCATGAAGACGTCAACAGTCATTCAGGCTATCATTTACTACCGAGGCTCTTGCTCCAAGACTAGATTCAGAGTCATTGAGAGACAAAGCGCTTACCTTTCCATAGATGACAGGATAGCCACTGAAGATTAAATTGATGATACCATGCACATCTCCAAAATGCATTGCCAAAGGTTAATAGTTACCTCAATTATTGGTAAGTCTTTCCCAGGTCATTTGTTTTAAAGGGTTGAGCTGATTATAAATGTGTTGATATGAGATCTTTTTCGTGTTATGAAAAACGTGATCACAATTTTGCAAAGTTGACAAAACTGAAACTGACAAAATGTTGTCTTATACCATGATGCTATCTTTGTTTTTATGGAACTGGTCCACAACAATAAAAGGCCCGTGAAATATTACTTTAATGGATTTAATCTAGATATAGTTTGATGTGAGAAGAAAATTTTCAATCTCATCAATTTCATTAAAAGCTTTCAATGACTGACTATATATCCAGTGGACCAAGGGATCAGCAAGCCATCATTGAAGCTTTAGTAGCAAACAGAAAACCTGGCTTACCAACAGATTTATACAACCTTATCAAAACCAATCTGGAAAGCATCCGTCATCTTGACAGCATATAGCACTCTTGATAGTTGATCCATTTTTTCCACCTCCCCCTGGTCTCCACATTGGTCAAAGCAGAGTCTCTTTACATTAGATGGCTTGGAAAAGATAAGACAGTCAGGTTAGGTCATATCCAAGGCATTGCCCAGTCCCTTTCTTAGCTGCTGTTTAATTGCCACATACCAACTGTAAATAAATAGAAATTATTATATTGATAGTCATGCACCATTATTCAGTGACTATGAAGTGATTTGTGGAATTATTACAAAATGAAGCATCACAGGAGATATTAACCATGGGCGTTGAAGGTATCATAATCAGTAACTATACCAGTTTAGAGGTCATGCTAATAATGACTAAATCAAAGCAAGGAATGTCTACATAATTACAATTATCCCAATTCATCTGGGTGTCGGTGCACACACCCTTATTCCCTCCATGGGAAGCTGTCCAACAGGCACATCAAATGGTAAACAGACACAGAGAGATATTAATAATAGATATAATGAGTCCATTGATAAAACCATGTTTCATGAATTCCTTTCAACTAGAGGGCGGAAGAAAAGCGTGGCAGAAATGCTGACTAGGGGAAACCAACAGAGTCAACAAAGGACAATTTATGGTCGGTAAATGGTTAGTTAGCATTGCCAAAGTTGAAAGCCTGTAGTTATGCTGACATCCTTTCACCTTTGAACACCGTAAATTAGATATTGTGAACTAGCACTGCAAGCAATTAAGAATACATTCAATAATTGTTAAAGGTTACCCTGAAGTGTAAGATAGAATATCATTGTAATTAGTGCCCAAGACGTTAATGTTCTCAATGGATTATGTGGTCAGACTCAATTCGGTTTCTCATATTTTACAATTCCAAGAGCTATGCATAGATCTTACTGTTCTAATTTGATGTTTCTTCAAGCAGCCAATTTTAACCTTTACTGTTACCATTACATCAAACTATATTTACACATAACTACTATTTAGATCTGGCTAAACTTAAAAACGAAACAAACTTTTATTTATTGATTTAGCCTTTTCATGTTCTAATCCACTTCTCAATTAGGGAGATCTGCAAACAGCTGGGTCCTCTGAAGATATCGTTTCAATGAATTAATGATGATTGGATATTAAGAATGTCAAATAGGCTGCATCAAAGCATACACACAGATATCAATGATCTCACACAGAGATCTGAAAATGGTTACATAAAGGGATGACATTCAGGTTGCTCCACGTCAATTTTCTCCATCAGCATGGAAGGAGGATGAACACAATATTTGAATGCTTCAAAGTAAAAAGACCTTTAAGGCTAATTAGTTTGTCCTTTATGAAAGCATTACATGCTCACGTTGGTGCACACTTGCACCACATCGTTGTGGGCCATATCATGAGACTGCATGCATTTATGGGCACACATTGCTTTTTTTTTTGGGCATTCAATAATAATCGTTATTTAACCAGGTCAGTCAACTAAGAATTATTTTACAGGGACAACCTGGCTAGGTAGCAGACAGTATGACAAACAACAACCCAAACATAATAGAACATTTTGCATCAATGTTTAGCAAAGACATGGTTTTACAAGCAAGCACTGGAGCCAATTTATAATATATCAAGCTATTAGAAACATCATTAGACGTCCTCAGCAAATTGTTCTAATAATTGGCTGCTGCATTCTGGAATGAGCAACGCCTGGCAACAGTAGACACTCTTGGAACAGCTAGAGTGAGAACTTTTGTCAGATATTAGTGCCGAGGCAATTGTAAAAGACTGTAATCCAACATGAATAGAAAATGCAACATACACTAGTTTTCAAAGTGAACACACAAATTAAACCCTTTTTCTCAGCTATTATTTTAACAATGTGTTTGGTTTTGGTTATTTTGTAGTGTTTGGAATACATGTGTGAAAATCTGCCCTGCATAAATCGACGAGAGCTATTCTAAAATTACAAATCTAAAATAGCTTCTAATATATCGAGTAGGAGTGTGACTTTATTACAAACCCTTTGTTGCAGGATTCATAATAAAGACACAGATGGAAATGGGTTGTTTTGGTCCCTCCGTGTGTGCTCATAGATTGTAGACCATTCCTGGGGAACAAGGACTGAGACAAAGCATAGGCCTACTGTGAATCTGCATAATTAGCCACTAATGGAAGTCAATTTTAACCCCTAATGCAAGAATCAATACCATTCTGCTATACAAACAGTAGTATAACATGCAAGTCGTTGCATGCAAAAGTTAGTTTGAAGTAATCAAATTGTTTGTTCAGGCATAAAACATTTAATCCGTTTTTTATCAGAAAATATTTATTTATATCCATGTATTATCTATGAATTCAAAGGCTGTTTGATCCCGAAATTGTAAACTGAGATCTGTAATCTGTAACTCTGATGCCATCAGAACAAAAACACAACCAGTGAATTGTAAAATCATTAGGCAATCCGTTCATTGTCAGCTGTCAAGGGAAGATTGAATCATGCTCCAGTAGAGAGTGGAGCTTTAAGATTAATCAGGATATATTACAAAAAATGATCAGCGGAGTGGGAGGGATCAGGAGAAGATGAGTTTGGAATACCACCTGAGAATACTCCGTTCAGGAAACCCCCCAGTTCATCACACTATAATCTGAAGATATACTTTACCACACAACTCACAAACTAAGACCTTTTCCCTTTTACTGAAAGAAACTTGGATTCGCCATCTCCTGTCCACTCAAGGATATGACTGAATGTTGGCACTAGGTGAATCTTTAATCATGTTGGACTAAATAAAGACCTTGCCAGACCTCAGATCTCTTCCTTGATATGCCTACACGTCTCAGGCTTTCAAAGCTTGTTTTGAACTATTTGAAGGGATAGCTGAAGGTGTCCTGCTATGGCTGTGGATTGGATAATGATGTTACTGGTGGCAGGAGTCCATCTGAAATTGCCAGACTGCCAGAAAAGAGAAAGCTGGCAGAACCAGGAGAGTACCTTGACCACAGCCCAATCCACAGAGTGGATGTGACCAAATGCTCAGAGACGGTCTTGATAATCCAAAGTAGAGATGGAGACAAACGATACAGTAGCTGGGCTGAAAGGGAAGAGAACACACACAAAGAGAGAGAGAGAGAGAGAATCCCCTGCGATGAGAGAATATATTGTGATGAAAGCACGCGGCTGATTAGCAGGCTGAATTGCAGAGGACTACGGCAACAGTCGTTCACCTCAGCGGCGCCTGCTCACCCACTCCTTATCTTCTTTTAACATTAGAGCAATTTTTTCTCCTCCCTTTGTATTTAAATCAATCAAGGCCATTATGACCAAATGGCCCGTATACCCTCCTTGTTGCATGGATACATTGATAAGCAGCCCTAGAGCTTTTCCAAGCCCAGTTTCTGTGGTGATGGCCAGCTTCAGTGGCAGGGCCAAGCTGATGATTCCTAGAGCCAATGCCAAGGCACACTTGTGCCTGGCACCGACCGACACGTCTGCATCGTTCCAAAGGATCTGTTTCTCTCACTTGTTTCCCCATTTGGTTTCAATTCTACTTGGAGAGGGAGAATGTGTTGCAGGGTCCTGATGTAAGGGAGGACTATTATGAGTGGCTAATCTGGTTTGCCTTACACTTAAGGGTTGCCTGCAGTGCCAATATGGAGGTAAAGGCCAGTTGGTTGACTGTGGCCTTGTTCAGGATTTGCCCTATCCAATCCACTGGCATGATGACTAGCCATCGACTATGTGTCATGGACAACTGAGTTTGGCAGCTGACACTGCACTGCAGAAATGTGATATGTATAATAATGGCACTAAATCAACTAGTTTGAATATATTTTTCTCAGTTGAAAACATACTACCGTTGAGGCTGTTTATGAGTCTCTGGGTTTGTCAAAGAAAACAAACAAAGAAAAGATCGATGTGTGCAACAAAATAATCTGGGTTTAGCTGACGCATATTCAGAGGATATTCTTATAATTATCTTCAACATGAGGTGATGTGAGGAGTGAGCTTACATGCAACCCCAATCTCTTTGAAGAATAAAAGTGTCTTCTGCCAATGAAATGAGGCTATTTCAGATAAGACCTTTTTCATTCTCATCGAACCGCTTCACTACTCCTGCTTTGAGCAAGTCCCATATTGAGTTCACATGTTGTAATGAATAAAATATATGGAGTTCAGTTTATTTGGCACTACAAGGGAACCCAAAATTATCTCAACTTTACTTTACACATTGAAATCATAATTATGATGAAAAGGAACAAAAGCCTGCGCGGTAGTATGTACATACAAATAGTGCAACTGTACTACTTGTCTTGAGCAGGGATTGTGGAAAAGGTGGAGGTAGGGAAAATACTTACTTGAAGTGAATGCTATCGGATTTCGTGAAAGTTAAAGGTTGTCCACACATAATTTATATTATCTCCAAGCTGAATTAACTGTCAGAAGTAATCTTGAGTACTGTAGGTGGCTTCAGCATCTTTGTCATAGTAATCTTTTACCTTGACACAAGACCACGGGTTTGGAGGGCCCTTTGAAACTAAGATAAAATAGCCCTATCATGTAACTTTGATTAACATCAAATATGTTGCTGACCTAAAAAAAATAGGTTTTAGTCGCTATTAGCAGCAAACAAATTAGAATTCCGGTCATAAAAATGTGATGTAATTTTATTAGATGTTTAGGATGTCCTTCAAGCACGGTTTTTGATCAATATAATCATTCATAAAACTCCCCGTCTCAGCCTTCAATCAGACCTTATAGCACAAAGCTATACTTTCTTTCTTTTTGCGCCTATTTTCTAGGGTGTAGCTTTGTGATTTGGCTGGGACAGCATACAATATATCAATTGTATCTTCATATCTATAAAATGTACATGCAAAGCTGACCAATGTATTAAGGTAGGCTGAAAGTCATAAGAACAGGTATTTTGCTGATCAACATGTAGCAGTATATTTTATAAAGAAGATGACTCAAACATACCCAATTCTTCTAAAAGGAACACAGCAGCAAGAACAGGAATTGGCATTGGGAAGGTAGCTACAATTACCAGAAACTCCTCTTAATTGTGCAATTAAATTATATCACAACAATACCCCTAACATGAACATATTTAAAATAGACTTCCATCACCAAGATTGCGAAAAACCATTTGAAGAAAGAAAAGGGCATATTTGTCATAAAAAACTGTAAATGAATTGAAATTTTAAATGTATATATACACTTGGGGGAGTACACTATTTAAGAAGGTCATTTTTAAAAGGTAATTGACAGCTAGGTTCAGCATCTACCTTACTTATTAATTCATCATGAGGAAAATGTCTGGAGGGAATATTTTATCGAGTTAAATATTAGTGAGAGAACTCTCATTACTTCCACAATAATTCTGGCTGAATAATACATTTATTGGCTAGGAAACCCATTAATATGCATTGCAGTGGCCCCATGACAGAATGCAACGTCAAACTCTCTTATATCTGGGTGATGGATTATATCTTATCACTTTTACAAATGGTTGAAAAATATTTGGTGGGTTTCGTTGACAGTCCATTATCTTTAATATAAGCTCTCAAATAACTTTGTTGTGTTAGAAAAAAAATCTATATTTTTGATCTGTTTTACAGAAAGAAATTGTTTGCCTGCAGAGGCACAACATAGATGCTACAATGTACCTGGCCTGTTAGAAAGTCTGTCATACAGGTCAACAACACTTCATATCTCTTGCAAAGCATGATGTTTGGTTAAGCATGCCTGCACCCTATTTTGTATATTTTTTTGCTCCTTGGACAATTTTTTTTCATGCATCCAATAAGAACGTGACTAAATTTTAGGCTCAGTGGTTGGCACTGGTGCCTCACAGCAAGAAGGTCCTGGGTTCAAACCCCACCTTACCCAATAGCTTTTCTGTGTGGCGTTTCCATGTACGTGTGGGTTTCCTCCTGGTACTCCGGTTTCCTCCCACCATCAATAAAAAACATGCTCCATTCTCCTACCAGTGCCCTGACCAGTCACTGCCAATTCACCTGGAGTCGGTCTGTGTGTCCTACATCTGTAATATATTGGGTGAGCAAGCAAATTGGCTGCCGTGGTATCACTCAGACTGAGTGTTGTGTTTGATAGCTGTCGGTCCATTCGTTGTTTGTTCTGTGTAATTAATTGGCGACCAATTTGTGTAAAGCGCTTGAGTCTCGAGAAAAGCGCTAAAACTAAACAAAACTTGTATTACATTTTGGGCCGGAAACAGTAAATATCCTGGAGTTTCCCAAAATGTATAACATGCCAACTAAGGCATGTACAGTACATAAGACATTGATGGGTTCTATTACAGTCAATGTTCTACTCCTCTCGATGGGAAACGCTATATCACTCACTGAACTCTTACACCATAGCGCCTTGTAATCAACAAGGCCTGTGAGACTTTAAGGGTCATGCGCACTCGAATCAGCTACTCTATAAATACAGTAGCAGACCCCTCTCACTCAAGATTTTCATCATTCAGCCAGGTGTGTACATTATCTGTTATAGACGCTGTTTGGTCAGAGGGTTTTCTCCTCCGTCTTCGGCGTTTGTTTTGTTTTCCGTCGCGCTACTTAATGTAGCACCACAGTGCGCCGTGCTTGTTAGCTACTTCGTTGCTTCTCTGAGTTTTTGTTGTGGTTTTTCAGCATGTATTTTCGTTTCTGTTAGTTTGCAACTCGTGCTCCGTTTTCGAATGTGTGCCATGCTGTTTTCTTTCTGTGCAGTTGTAGTCGGCAACGTTGTTGGTGTCCCTCGTTTTGCCTATGGCCTGCGGGGCATCGATAACCTCTTAGTGAGCTACTGCTAAACCACCTCGGTACCTCACCTCCTGTTGCTTCAGTGGGGTGTTAGTTAGCAGCTCGTGCTCCATTTTCTAACATTTGCCTTGCTGTTTTCTATCAGTCCGAGTTGTAGTCGGCAACGTCATTAGTGTTCCCAGTTTTTCCTAGGGCGGGCCATTGCTAACCGTTTAGCTGGCTACTGCTAAGCTAGCGCCCACGTGGGGGCTAGCTAGCGAACTACCTCCTCGGTACTTCACCTCCTGTTGCTTCGGTGACTTCTGGGGTGTTAGCCAACAGCTTATGCCCCGTTTTTGA
>JAVQIZ010029588.1:0-16074 GCA_036023535.2 Galaxias brevipinnis
GTGTGTGTGTGTGTGTGTGTGTGTGTGTGTGTGTGTGTGTGTGTGTGTGTGTGTGTGTGTGTGTGTGTGTGTGTGTGTGTGTGTGTGTGAGAGAGAGAGAAAGAGAGATGGAAAGAGAAAAGTTTACATGCTTACGTCCAAATGTGCAAACTGAGTGTGAGTTCTTGCATCTGTGTGTGAGTAATTGTTTGTGAAGCGAGCGTATATATTTATCTTGACATATCAACTTTTGAATCCTAGCAGCTCGGTACAATGGATTTTAACAGGCTCCACCTCTACCAAATGTGGAATTGGTTATATGTTTTCCATAGCATTATCTGCTAGTGTCATGAAGTGTGTCGGTTGATCTGTAATGAAAAGCTAGCGGGGAAGTTTCTCCTTAGCATTGTGCGAGCCGGTTCACATGGCTGTACCCTGCGTTCTTCCACGCTGAGATCATCCGAGTACAAATCGAAAACCTATCTTATGCCTTCCATGTGTCTGGAAGGAAGACGAGTTACAGGGTGGACTGGAAAACAATCCAGCAGATGAACGAGCTGGCTCCAGCTGACTGTCACAGCCCAGCGTTGCTCCGGAACACTAGAAGTGGTGAACACGTCACCAGAGACGCAGCCTAACCCCCGCCACCAGCCGAGCTTCCCCGTTCCTCTCTGTGGCCTAACCCCCGCCACCAGCGGAGCTTCCCCGTTCCTCTCTGTGCCCCCTCTCCGAGCCTCACATGAACGGGGCCACTCGCGTGAGTCGGATCGTTCGGTTCCGCCGCTTCACCTCACACGTTTTCCAGCGTAGAAAGCCCAAAGCGCTGGGAATGCGTGAAGCTCCGGAGTGCTGTCACGCTACATGCTGTTTCCTCTTGTCTGGACTCTTAATTGGGTTTCTCTAACCTGGGTAGATGCAGCCACTTCATCACACTGAGCTGGTTTCACTTTCCTCCCCGTAGGCGTGCGTTTTGTTAATTTACCGATGGCATTTGTAGGAAATGGCTGCTTCAGTGACTCTGACATTTAGTAAATGGAGCCCTTCCTTTTTTCACTTCTAATGTGATTTAACAAGAGGCCGTGTTACAGTGGGGCTGGATGGTATTATTTTGTTAGTATTTTTTTCTTCTTCTCTTTTGTGATTTAATGCGCTCCTGAGGTTGTTGCAGAGTTGCTCACCCGTAGCGTAACTGGGCTAGCATCTGGCCCACTGACACAAAGCAGAGGTCTTCCACAGGAGTGCTATGATTGCTCGCCAGCCTGCCTGCCTGCCTGCCTGGCTGCCTAACTCACTGACTGACTCACTGGGGGGGCTAGATGATTCGCCGGGGCCTGGATGAGAGATATTAGCCATCCATCTCTTATTAAACTTCCCCACGTGGCCAGTGTTTGAAACTGATACAGGAGAACTGGCGCAGGATCAGGGCCACAGCAGGGGAGGCCCTCTTTTGAAGTGGCAATATGAAGGCATGCTTTTATTTAGGCCTCATGTTAGGAGAGTGAGGATGAGGGTTACCAGGTGATTGGGGAGTTGTCAGTGGGTAAACGGTTCTGATGATGGCACTTGCGGTTGAACATTTGGAAAGATTTTGAAGTATTTTTCTTTTGAGAAATGCTTTAAGTAATAATGACTTTAATTTAAGATATTCTTTCTAGAAACCAGACTGAAATAAACCACAATGCTTTTATACCTTGCACTGTTTGAATTGGCGCATTGCTAGGAAAATGACACCCAAATGATCCGTTTCCTAGTATGTTATTATTTGTATCTGTGCCTCTCTGGTCCTGGCAGCCCCACAGAGTGTCACTTAGGTGATGCTAATGCTAACTGGGATTCGCAGGGAGGGGTCTGTGCAGGCTGCTCCCTTGCAGCGCTCTCGTTTGTAGCCTGGTTGTTAAGTGAGTGAGTGGCGTCTGGCTGCCCCCGCCCCCTAAACACAGGGCCACAGGTAAACGTTTGTTACGAGGCCCAATACTCCCCTCCGCAGGAGGCACAAATACGGAAAATAATGCCAATGCTGCGCTCACACAGACAAATTAGCCAAGTTAGTGGAGCTGGCTCCCAGGGAAAGGCTATAGCATAACGTCTGGAGCCCTGCCAAGGCCTGCGCTCACTCACTCACTCGCTCGCTCCATGCCTTATCCACCAGGCTAGGGGACTGGGATCTAGGCATGTGGGCCTAATTAGACACTTGCAGACCCAACAGTGCACCAAGCCTCTTTCGCCTTTGAAAGGCCGGGAAAGTGGGGGTTACTACAATTAGTTCTTAATCGCTAAGTCAGGGATATCATATTTGCCAGGTTCAGGAGCTGGAAGCCCTGTTGGGATTTGAAACCCAACCAATGTGAGGGGGACTGAGGAGCCCTGGGCATTACACCGGCCCGTTGGCTTACCGTGGAACCCTCTGTCTCCCGCCGCCGACGCTCCGGGGGCCGTTCCCTCCCCACCAGCACCAGGCGCCTCAGGCAGCGCGCCATGCTGGTGGTCTGGGGCGTACGTCAGCGCGCGCACAGCCATCAGAGTGCGGCAACTGTGGCTCCATAAAACAAGGCTATGACTCATCAGGGAGCCTACTGTGCTTAGCGGTTAGCCGGTGGAGGTGGCGGCCTGGCGGAACGGCAGCTGGCCGGGCTCCTATTGGTGGAGCGGTTTAAGATGAGGGGAACACTCGAGCTAGAATGAGCCGTTTGAGAACGCTTTGCCGTTTGAGAATGTTTGTTTGCTCATCATAATCACCCATGCCTGATTCACTGTTTAATGGAGGCGGCCCTTCTTTTTCATCCGCCATTCTCTCTTCTCCACTCTTCCCCCTCATTTCCCTCCTTGGGTTTTAGAAAATCCCCCCAGACCACTGGTTGAGCTCCTCACCTTCATCCGCCACTCCGTAACCAAGACGGAAGAGCTGTGGAATATTTAACAAATATTTAGAAAATAATTTAGAGCACTTTGTGGTCATTATCTCAAATCATTTCTTGAGAGGGGGATTAAAGTAATGATGAGTAGATGGGAAGGGCGGGGGAAAACTACATAGTCACCCCAGTTTCACCTGCTTGCTGGGTCCCAACACTGAATAGCATCATGTTGGGACTAGTCTGGACATGTCAAGAATGTTAAGATGTGTATAAATTATCAGCAGCTGTTTACCTCGTTACCTTTGTCTGATTTTCTCTGATACTAGCGGCCCTCTCTATCTGGGTTTGACTAAAGACATGCTTCTCGTTCCGTCTCAGTCTAGTGAATGATATGCTACGCCTTAACTTAGGCAATGCCTCCTCTACATTCTCCTGCAACTTTCCCCATGTGCAGTATTCCCTTCGAATGCTATTCGATTCCCTCCTTTGGGAAAAGATCCAACACAATACTGAATGAGATGCCTGTGATAACCATCGCAGGCCACTTCCTCTCTCCCTATATATAAAAGTATATAAGGATGTATATATAGCAACAAATTCAAAACGTCCCAGGTCTGAGGATCCTGTTTAGATGGGTTATAAATAAAAGTATTGCTTGATCACAAGATTGACGTATTCCTTCTTGCCCATGCTGACAAAGACCTCCTATTCATGTCATTGAAGGCCGACATTGATCAGAATAGCTTCTGACCGGCCATGCTGTTGACTCTCCCGCTCTTTAATAAAGCTCACCCAGGTTTATATCAGAGCAAAGAGACGGAGCAGCATTGGGCCCCGTCAGACTTCTCTCAGCAGGAGTTTTTGAAAGAGAGCAGTATATTTAGATAGAACTATTCTGAGGTTCAGCCCACCCCCCAAATGCCCCAATAACCCTCTCCCTCGAAAAAAATCTCCCTCCCTCTCTGCCTGGTCCGGCTGAGGCTTGTGGTCAAGTGCCTCAGTCCTCTAAGCAGTCCGGACAGAGTGCCAGAAAAAGCCGTGGCTTGCGTCTGCGCCGTCCTCCACAAACAACCGCCCGCCGTCTTCTGTCCGGCCGACCCCCGCAAGAAAAACCCTCACGTTGACAAACAGGGCGGCTGAGGGCCGAGGCCCGGATAATGCAGCACAGTGTACGGCCGTGTGTTTGCCTGAACCCGGGACCCCGGGCCTCCCACCGCCGTGAGCCCCCCGTCAACACAGACAGGACCTGGAGTTGATCAGGCCTCCCCGTCCACCGCTGCCACTCACTCCGTCTCTCCGTCCACAAAGGCCACATCCGCTTTCCATTTCCCCAGGATTGATATGGTAAAAGAACATCATGGACGAGGTAGGCCCCTGAAATATAGCGAGTCCAGTCGACCCGTTCTGCTTTCCCAGACTTTTTTCTTTTTTAGACAGGAGAGGAAAATTGGGGAGAGGGGCCAAGTGACGTTCTCTTTGAGGCTGGTTCTTTAGCATGTGTCTGTTTCTCTTTTAGCCGGCTGAAGGATGGCTGCGAGCGACCGGTCCCACATGGCCGCATGTAGAGGAGCTGACGGGTAATCGTGCTTCCACAGCAATTCTAATAGGGGGCCAGTTCCGCACCCCTGCCTCTGACAATGTGGTTCATATTTGAGGGCCATTAAGGTGCCACTTTAAAGGGGTCTCTCCCTCACAGTGAAAACCCACTTCATTAGTGCACTTTATTTGTCACACTTCAAGCAAGAAATTGTTTTTGGCAAGGCGTCCCTGGGTTAAGTAAACCATTGCCGTTGGCGTAGAGACCATGGCGGTTGTACGAAGGAATCGTTACTAGTCTGGCACCAACAGGACCAGTGACAGTTGGCTGGTGGCGGTCTCCTCCATCGCAGATGATGGATAAAAACATGGAGGCTGAGGATGAGGTGGGGGAGGCCTCTCACAGAACTAGACCTGAGATGATTACCTCTGTCTGGCTCTCTTTGATGTTGTCAGTGATTCAGCCGCTGAGCGTTGCGGTATTTGGCTATGGTCAACTTTTATGCCGAGAGTCAAATCAATGCAATGTGTATCTGTGTAGGGAATATACTGCTCACAGCATGGACAAAGGATCTATATGTCTGCCCACCCTTCAAGGTAGAGTTGACAAGGGAGTCCTATTTTCATTACAAGGCCAGGAGTTTGATTTCCAACCCTATCTTTGTATCATAGTCTCAGCAGAAATGAAAGAATCGGGGGAGAGACAAGCCGTTAGCCAGACCGCATCCTCCTTAAGTCTACTGTTTTCCAGCCAAGCCCAGCTAGAACTGGACATGTGGGGAGAAGCCTCTTGGTCAGCCACCAGCTGCTTCTGGGACTGGGGCTGCTGGGAAATGATGTTCCTCCTCCCAGTCTGGTGACTTGGAACACCCTCTGGTAGCGGTCTAGGACCTAAACACAGCTTGAGCACCCACACCCTCTTTTCTTTCCCTTTTTCACAGCCTCTCATTGTGTGGTCTCGTTTTTCCATCGCAGTTGTTGTTAGCCAACGGACCCATCCAGTGCCACTTACTACGTAGACTAGGTCTTGAGTGGAACCCTTTTTACGACGGGAACCGGGAGCACCCTTTTCCACGGTTAAACAGATATTTATACACATATGGTGTAGTGGCACTTCACTGGGGACTGAGTGGCGACGGTAGTGGGGCCCTGCGGTACTCTTGTCAGCGGAGCGTTAACGGCTCACACTGGTGTTTCGCTTATTTAATCTCTCACTCCAGAAGAACACTGATACCTCTGGCCACTGGAAGCGGGCCCAACAGCTGTGCCCAGCTCTGATGCAACCAAAGGCTCTGACAACCGGGGCCATTTCTTAGAAGTGGGCTGCCTTTGGCAGACCGTGTGTTCATCTGTGTGTCCGTCTGCCTGAGAAGTAGCCGACGGTTCTGAGTAGACCGTGGCCTGAGCCTGTGATTTATGATGAATATGGATCTGGGGCTTTAGTTATAAGCCTATGTCACCGTCTTGTGGTTTCCATTTTAGGGGCTGCGATTAGAGCAGGCCGTCAGCACACTGCCATTATGCCTGAGCTCTGTGCTTTTACGGGCATGCCTTTGGACAGCCACCTATGGCTTTATGAAACACTTAAATTCCTCTAATTGAATTTCCACGGTTTTGCGGTCAGTAGCTATGGGTTTGCTTATCACCATAAAGAGATGCCAGAGGAGCTAGTTACGCTAAATATAAAGAGGGAAGAAAGGGGTAATCTTGTTCACTGTTTCATCCACACTGTGTGTGTGTGTGTTAATGAGGGCACAGGACAATGCTTGACCAATGGTGTGTGCCATATTGCCACCATGAAACTTGATACTATATCAGTTTATACCAAGTTTTATTTTTGTTTGCTGGTTTGTTTTATTTTATGTTTTTCCTATCAGCCAAGTCAAACTATGACATTTTATTTTTACTTTGATGATAGATGAGTTATTCTGACATTTGACCATGTCATATTAACTGTACATCTTATTGTATTATACTTTAGACAAATCCAATAATGGGTGTTCGTTTCCGTCAGTATTCTTGGCTTGGCCAACAAACGGTGGACTCCTGTGGATGTTAGGAAAGTGTTGGCTGCTCTGCTTCATCATTTACTGAATAGTGTGGCTGGAGTTTCCAGTGGGTTAAGCGTTGGGGGCTGTTTGTTTGCGGAAGTCTGACTGCACACTGGGAGTCTCTGCCCTGAGCACACAGCCCTTTTCTAAACCGCCTCTCACTTTGTGATAACCCTAAACCCCACGTCTCTACTTCAAAAGATATTTATGTACAATATGACGGGAGGGAGGTAGAGAAAAAAAAACGGCATGATAAATAATGGTTAAACGATAATAACAGCTTGTGTCAGGTTTATTAAGTTGCTGTTTTTCCTCCTGGGAGGATTTCAGTGGTCACCTTATCGGAGTCATGTCAGAATGTGTAAAGCTGCCTGCTGTTTTTAAGCCAAGGAATGCATCATTTTCCTTTGAATAAAAGAAACTGGGGGAAACTAGACTCCGGCCCTAAAACTAATGTGTTTTGCCTGTGAATTGGGGCATGGCAGAGTCAAGTGCATTTTCTGTTAGCCACTTTAGAAAGTTTTCGTTTTTTGTAGTATATAAATATTTGGTGTGCCTTTACAATGTGACATCTGGCATGGTAGCATTTGCTAGAAACCCTATCCTGCGTCCATTATACCATAATGTATACACTGTATATATTTGAAAAAAGTCAGCAATGCTGCTTTGAATGGCAGGCCTCTCCAGCACTCGTAGTGTAGCTCCTTGTGAGGCTCATTGCTACTGCAGGATTCTCTACTGGCAGCCTTTACTCTGACTCAACGCAGGATGTCAGCCTGCAGCTCAGAAACAAAGATGACGTCGTGTGCGTCTCCCACTCCATCTCCCTCACACCTATTCCAACACAGACGTCCCATATCGCTGTCAGACGCTGCAGACAGAAACCTCACTCCATTAGGGAGGCTCCCTTCCATGCACCCCACTGTCAGCCGCCATTACTCCGGCAGGCAGAGGGGGAGTTATGAACGATGGCGGTCTGACTGTCATGTCACTGCCTCCCCCCTCTGCAGGCTTTATTAATGAAGCGTCTGTGATGAGCCCTGGGCCTCTGTCCCACATAATGGTCTCTTGGCGGCCCTGGAGAGAGAGCTTAAGTGCCTAGTAAAAGCAGCTGTTAAATCAACACGGGGACGGCTTTAAGAGAGGCCATGCATTTCGTTTGGTTTGATTGGGGTTAGAGAAATTACCTCGTCACCCCCACACTAATTGGTGCGAGCTGCCAGTCCAATGCGGGTTTCCATGGCGACATCCCGTCTTTGGGATAAACATGTCTGAGCCGGGCGGATGGCTTGTCTGGGTCGGGAATAACCGTGTCCCTGTCTGCTGGGCACCACGGCGGCCAAGAGGCTGTTGTTTCCTTTGATGGTGGCTGAGGCTTGGTTGCAATAAAAGTCCATATGTCCGTATCTCCAGAGTCCGTTTGAGATGAGCTGCTGAGTAGTGGCACTCTTCAGTGTCGTCCTGCTACTGCGTGATAAACTAAAATAATGGGCGTCTTTGTTTTGGCGTCAGAAATGTATTATTTTAACACTTGCAATTGCTTTTTTTTCTTCCTGCGGCCAACTCCAAAAGGATTTTAAAGCGTGGTCAAAACATCTTGTGTATTGACGTGAACGTTGGTTAGCTAACTAGAGTTAGAAACCACGCTCGTAGCCTTTCGGTTCTTTACTCTTACAGACTTAAGGGCGCAAGCTGGGGTGTTTAGCCCTTAAATCAAAAGGTGGGATAAAGAGGGAGTTAGGTATTGTGTTTTGGACCAAACGATGCCTAAACGTTTCCTTCATATTTTCATCACGTCTCGGTCTTGAAATCCTGCCACCTAGCATATGGGTTGGCAGTAAAAAAGAAGGTGGTCAGTTCCCATCCAGGGAAGCCTAAGAGACTTAATATACTCGATATTGGCCTTCCCCACTGTTTTCACGTAGGAGGATAGATGGATGTTAAAATGAATTTAGGCATTTCTCATAAAAAGGGCCCCCCGCCATGTTTGGCGTTCTTCTTAGCGTGCTACATGGTGAAGTGGAGCTTCATTAACACGTCTGCACACAGTGTGTAGCAGTGTTAGGACAAGCAGCATAGCTTGAGCTTCTTTCATCTCACGTGCTGGGTCAGAACGCATGCTAGGAGAGTTCGACGTGTGGCGGTGAAGGCAGGAGAGCACACAATATGTCTCATATTGAGTATCTTCTGTTGGCCGGTACACATGTTGGTTGGCAGACGTTCGATCGGAATTAGAGAAAATAAATGTAATCGTAGGACAGGCAAACAGCTTAAGAGTCGTGAGTTATTACAAGTGGAGTCCTTCGGTTCAGAGCAGGGTGAAACAACAACTCTCGAAAGAAGGCAATAATCAGTTTGTTTGGAAACGTCGGCCTAGTCTGAGATTAGGCCTCCCTATCAGATTGAAAACAAATAAAGCAGGGAAATCTCTGTGTGCCGGCCAGGCCACAAACAGTGCAGGGGCTCTTAAGGTAAATCTCATTGGTGGACACATCATATTACAGTGGAACGAGTCCTTCAGGGTGTGTGTGATGGAATGCTGCTCGGATTAGCTCCCATTTTGATTAATAATCCATTGTGAGAAAATGACTCCTTTGTCCGCCCGCACCAGGCATTTGACTCCCACCACTACTTGTCATAGTTGGACTGAGCAAAGTTGATTGTCCATAAAGCTAAGAGCAGGGTCACAGTTGAACGAGCCCAGGTGACCAGGGAATGTCTCCGGTCCTCCAAAGTAAACCGGACAAGGGCTCTACACTTCCCGTTCCGCGGCAGGTTTTAATTTGATCCGGGGAGCCAATGGAAAAGAAAGCTGAGAGGCTCTGCTCTCCTTTGTACATTGTGTGGATTTTTTTGTGTGTGTGAGTTACTTTTCCACACTTTCTATCGCCTGTCTCAAAGCGTTATTCGAGGCCTTCGCACACTCTCACCGTTGCAGTTGAACATTTGTAAAATGGCCGTTCAGATAGTGTTCAAGGTGATTCAGCTTTGTTGATTAGTATCT
This sequence comes from Galaxias brevipinnis, assembly GCA_036023535.2. Classification (NCBI taxonomy): domain Eukaryota; kingdom Metazoa; phylum Chordata; class Actinopteri; order Galaxiiformes; family Galaxiidae; genus Galaxias; species Galaxias brevipinnis. The sequence continues at coordinate 9,423 of JAVQIZ010029588.1, forward strand.
GTCAAGAATTGTGGAAATGTACTACTACGACCTGTAAAGATGTATCATCTATGCTTACTATGAGTATTGATGAGCATTTTTGCTTCATAAATGACAGCTTGCATTACTTTTCTGACATACGATTCATATAGTTTTTTATAATAAGAGCTGAGTATATTCCAGTGAGAAATATTGATGGCTTTTGAGACATTGAGAAGTTAGGCTATAGCTTTAGTTTTATAAATGTTTCGCCTGTTCCTTGTTTGACTAGAAGTTGTCTAATGCTGTCCTTCATAAGGCTTGTTGGCTTTCCTGTGCCATTGACCCTAGGAAAGGGAACCGCAATATCATAGCTTTATGAAACAGGAGTTAAGAAATGGTTTATCCACAAATCAGTGGCTGGGGGGCTGGAAGGCCTGTTAATACTTAATATGCTCACAACATTATCCCTGGTATTGGATATTATGTCTCTCTCTCTCTCTCTCTTTCTTTCCCTCTCTCTCTCTCTCTTTCCATCTCTCTCTTTCCCTCTCTCTTTCCCTCTCTCTCTCTCTCTCTCTCTCTCTCTCTCTCTTCCCTCTCTTTCTTCATCTTTGTTTATCGAGTTTTCACACACGCACACTTCTCACGCGCTCCGTCAGTCATGAAGTATAAGACATGCATCTCTAATCCCTCTACAATATGTTTATCTAAATAAAGTAAGATAACGTGAAATTAAGGACCTCGAGTTTCTAATGCGATTACTTTCTTCTGCCCGACCTACATTCTTTCACTAAGCTGTTTCATGCTGTATATTTTGGGTAGGTAAAGGATTTGGCATGAAATCTCGTGGAAGTTTGTAAAGTTTTGAACGATAAATGTGGATTTCTATGTAGTATTTTGATGCGGTAAAACAATGGTGGTTGTCAAGGTGAAGGTGAGTCAATGTGAGATGCCTCTACGGGGATTACTACAGCCTGTTATCTTTACAACCAAGGAGCACCCAACCAGTATAATACCATCTACTGTAATATCACCAATACCTAACCAGTATAATGGACATCTACTGTAGTATCACCTATAACTAACCCGTATAATGGACATCTACTGTAGTACCTATAACTAACCAGTATAAGGGACATATACTGTAGTACCTATATCCAACCAGTATAATGGACATCTACTGTAGTACCTATACCTAACCAGTATAATGGACATCTACTGTAGTACCTATACCTAACCAGTATAATGGACATCTACTGTAATAGTGCTTTCTCTATCTTAATTTGCATTTTATCTTTTGAGGGAAAGGCAAATGACCCAACAGATGTTCTTGTCCTTTATAAATTGTTTGGGGAATAAGACTAGACAAGGTTTTGACCTTGGCTTTAGCAAATCTAGACGTTCTAGTTTAGCATACCTAGAAGTGTATAATTAGCTATCCAGATCTATTGACCAGCTTCTAACGACACGTTGTTAAGGTGTGAGAAGCCCATTGTGCATAACTACGGCCATGTCGACATGTAGCTCCCACCCTCCATCGGAGCTGGTCGATTAGGGGCTCACGGTTACCGTCGGAGACGAGCAGGAATGCATGCGGTGGACCAGTCCTGCCTTTCTGTGTGCCCTTTGACCCCCTCAGGAAGGACTAGTACAAAACCCCTGTCGTAAAGTCCTCCATTAAAGAGAGAATAAGAAAGCAATGTGTCCATTGAATGGGAACGGAGGCGTAGCATAGCGAGGCTGAGGGGAGCCTGGGCCCGGATGGGCACCTGACCACAGACCGCGTATTCATCCAGCTGCATGGCACTCTGTTTTTCTACAGGTCTTGTGGAAACACGGCCCAGACTAAAAAGGACTTTCGAGTTAAATAGCCCAGCACTTTTAATTCCAAAATAATAAAATGACTACGGCCAGTTTTTGGCTCCGAGTGGAGGAGTGTTTTAATGGTTATATTTGGCTTTGCCTTATGAAAGGCATGCCACGGGTTGGGGGCAAAGTTTGTTTTGTTTCTTGAAGAACAATTTCCTCCATTAATACTTCTTTCCATGTCAAGTAGGAGACCTGTGCTTTGCTTGGGTCAATACTACCCACCCTTCCTCTCCTGAAGCCCCCAGCGTCAGGGAGCACACAGCCTGAGCTTGGTGCTGCTGGCTTTCATTTACCATTGAAACGCGTGCAGATTCCCTCAAGGATCCACTCGACATCCCTTGACTTTGAATGGGCACGGTGCTGTGTTTCTATGGCCTGCCAAGTCTGCCTCATCAACTGATCTGAAGTTCAATAAGAGCTGCTTTTGTTCATTCATAAATACTGGGCATACATACGTGAATACATGTGCTACATACACATGCAAACATATATACTGAACATGCTTCCAGTGCAGACAGGAAGTCTGACCGCGGTGTGTGACCTCTTTCACTGGGGTCAGTAGGTTCGGTTTCGGCTCTCGTGTTACAGCGGAGAGGGTCATGTGCCCCGAAGGCCTGCCGGACCCCCACTGAGGGTGGCTCTTCCGACAGGTGTCACTGTAGCACAACAGGAGGCTGGTCTCCTCAGCTATTACTTTTTCCCCACACGCACACGCAAACAACCTGGGCCTAGAAGGCTATAATCCAGGCTGACTGGCTCTAGGGTCCCTCCCCGCGTTGATTAGGGTCAATGGGGAATAACATTGGCCCCTTTGTTCCCGGTGGTCTCACTAAGTCAATTTCCCCTTTTCTTTCACACAGTCTTTCCCCCGTAATTATGTAAATCTGTTGACTGGCTTTGCTGGATATAGGATACTCCTCAATAAAGTGTAACAACAAGTAATGCGTGGGGAGAGTCTGGTTTTAGTTTGAGCCTGCGTCGGACCTGGCTCGGGTACGGCCGTGAACACACCACACCTGTGTTGCATTAGCGGGGCGGAGAGAAAAGAAGAGTGGAAGATGAACAGAGAGAGAGAGAGAGAGAGAGAGAGAGAGATAGTGTGCATCCCGGATGATCAAGCAGCATACTGGAGAGAACATGGAGGGCAGTTTGATTGTATAAGTGTTTAAAACGGCAATTGCACGGCAAAAAGCAGAGGGAAACAGATTCATCATTGTTTTCAGAGTTGCACGTACTCTGAAAGTGTCGTCTGGAGCGGCGTCTTACCATGTTGCTCTGAGGTTTGGCCTGTCACACAAGCGTTTTACAATGATACAGCTGCAGCTGGTGCCAAAGTCAGTGAGTTACTTGAGACTCCTAGCGTAATCTTAAACATACACATTTGACAATACTGTATCTAATATCTAGTCTCCAGGTGTAGACAAGTTCATAAAACTAGACGGAGTTTATGCCCCCTGGAAAACGTGGGAGAGAGTGAGTGTAGAACAGAACTAACTCTAACCACCAGTGTTCAGCCAACCAAAGATCCCTCTCAATGGAATATGTGGGAAGATATGTCATTCAGTAGACAATAGAGTGGAGTTTAGAGACCCAGCTTTATGTTTGGTCTCTTTATGGTTATTAGTTGTGGCGTTATTCCAAGGCCAGGCTCATTGCCTTGCATGGCAACAGCAAACTGAAGGACTCTCTACTTCTACTAGTAAACTGGAGTGTAGCCAGGTATTTGTGTTGTAGGCCTTGTATTGAAGTACAAATAAAGAGTAAATAGGAAATTCTTATCCAGTCATGCTTCTCAGTGATAGTTAAGCGTTTATGCGGCCTATGAAACGTTTTTGGGTTCGACCTGTCACAGCCTCTGGCTCAATACAGGTGTGTGGTTGGTTTATAGTGCTATTTATGAGACCTCAGAAAATGGCTGCCTTGTGGAGAGTGGTGGGAAGCTAACCAATATAGTGTAATGAGAGGGGGTGTGTATCCCCCCTCCGCTCGCTTCGTGGTGGGCCAGCCCAGAGGAAAGCTGGCGCCGTGCCCCTTGGCAGGGAGAGCGACTGGCGGGCATCGCTGGCTCTTCAAGTCCAATCAGGTTAGGATCCCAGCCAGATTGCTATTGACCGATGGAATGTGTTTGCAGTGAGTGGGTTAGGTTCTGCTTGATCCAACCAACAGGCACGGAAAATAAACAGAGATGCTTTTCCTGTCCATTGTCCATTGTGTTGACTCTTTTTGAGTCTTAGATCACCTTTTGAGATACTAATTCATTGGATTTTCGTTTTTTTTGCGCTGTTTTTTTCGTGAAATCGCCAGGCAAAACAAAAGTCCCGTGTTGGTTGACTATCGGAGGGAGGACAGAAAGTTCTAGCCGTCCCGGGTGTATGAGAAGCATCCTCTAGGGTGGACCGCGGTGCTGCACTGCTGGACATCTTCGCGCGTTGGACCCATGCCGAATGTAATGCATAGTTTGTGCTGTAATAACCCGTGGTGGTCTCTTGTTATTGTGTTTTCCATAAGCAGGCTGTGGGTACCGGGGCCTAGCTGTCTGGCCCGCGCGTCGCTGAGATAGGCCTTGGCAGAGGCAGCAGGCCTGGAGAGGAAGCCAGCCCATGATAGCGCTGGACACACGGCTGCTTATCGACACAACATGTGGGCCTGCTTTCGGGGTTTTGTTGGCGAGGTCAGGGGATGGAAAAGGGAAGAGGCACGGGGTTTTAGTTCGCTCCGGTGAATCCCGTTTCTCGTCTTCCTGGGGTCTGGTAATCATTTGTTGGTTGGGCCGTGTTCGCTCTTTTCCCTATTAACCCGGTCAGATCCAATCATAATCTTGTCGTTTTCCCTTAACCTTTTGATTTCATAAGTCTCTGTTATGTGATGCTGATGTAGCTCCACAAACATGCATTTCAATGCGAATTCAATACAAGCCGGTGTATAATATTGTTGATTTTAGATTTTCAATGGCCGCAGTTTTCTTATTGGAGAGGCTCCCTTCAAACAGACATCAAATCCAATCAAATAAAATGTATTTGTGTAGCACATTTCATACCCAAAGGCAATTCAGTGTGCTTTACTCAAGGCAAGCAGAAACACACAAGAAAAAGTGTGAACCTCCACGACAGTGTACCCACTGAGCTGTACTGTAGTGTCCCGTCTAAGACTGGACGGAGGGTTGGTGGTTGGGCTGGTGGCACACCCATGTAGACTGACGCAGGGCCCTTAGGAACCTCCTGATTACCTTCCACAGGGAGTTGGCACCTTCCCTCCATCAGTCACGCTCATGGACAAGAACTCTAGTCCACGTCTACTTTAACCCCCACAGTCAAACCACCTCCATTTTCTCTTCGGGATAAGAGCTCATATGGTACATTTGTTCTAAGTTTGGGGCCCTTGATGCCCCTTGCTCATGGAACAGTAACTGCACACTAGAATGGCGTTGAGCCTTTCGTCAATCCCTCACAACCCCCCTCCAATTTAAACAGCTGTGACTTCTGTGCTGACAAACGTCTTCTCTGAGATTTGGACCCACCTCGTTACCCCAAAGTTCTCCTTCGCCACGTCGACGCCAATCAGCTTCAAGAGCCGCCCACGCCACAAGCTCATGCATGGCAGAGCCTGACGACCATTGGCCGTGACAAAGACATGGGGGCACAATCATTCGCGGCCCAAGTTGAGCCTGGTTTGTTTGGCTGTGCTACGGAGGGTTGGGAGGGAAAACAAACAGCTTTTCACTAATGATGGGTGGCACGTAAATGGCTCTGAGGGCTTCAGTCAGCTCGGCTAAAGGGTGTTTACGTTCCGTCAAAGCCTGGGTAGGTCAGAGGGGCCCGGCTGCACACGGGGCTGACGGCTACTGCTTGGTCCTCCATAGACCTGGCTGGAGAGTCGCTCACACATTTACACAAAAGCACACACACACACACACACACACACACACACAGGTCATTCCCTGTGCCATAGCGGAACACCTTTATTGTCTGCTCCAACAGGGCTTCCAATAAGCCTGTGGCCAACCTGAGGGGCGGGGCCCAACACAAAGGTGTGTGTGTGTGTGTGTGTGTGTGTGTGTGTGTGTGTGTGTGTGTTGGTGTGTCTGTTGTGAGCAGGCCGGTTGGATCGGTTTCAGGATGCCAGCATGTCGTCATGTGAAAGAGCCCCAGTTGGGCGTGCACCCCCCTCACCCCCCCCCACCCCCCCCACCCCACCCTGTCCGGGGCCTCTCGCCTTACAGCCTCTCTCAATGGGCCCCGGGAGTTTCTCACCACGATCTGGTTAGCGCCATCACAAAGAGCCCCGCGGCCCAGTTGAAAGGGGACTTCCACCTGGTGAACCCGAGCAGCCCTCTGACCCCGCCTGGATGTCAACACGCTCCAGAGGGGAACCCGACACGCCCACGGCAGGCTGTCCCGGGCGTCCTGATTTACCAGCCATCTGCACCCTCAGCCGGCGAGTCGGTGACAAAGAAACGCTCCGAGGTCGACACCGATGGCGGTGACCCTCTCTCTCGTCCGGGAGAGCCCTCACGCTTCCAGACAGGACGGCTCCGTCGTGGCTTTGGGGTCCATATTGGAGAGCAGCATTTGGGTCGTGACGTGTCAGTAAGCAGCCGGTGGGTTTTGGTGAGAGCCAGGGTCCCCCGCCGAGCGGCTGGTTTGGTCCTGCCGTTCAAGGCCTCTCTTGTTGCCTGTAATTCGAAGTGACGTTCAGGTTTATGTCAGGCATAGCTGGCCTCACACGTTTCTCCCCTTCACATCTCCTCTTGTTATCTTTTCACCAGCCGGGGGGGGGGGGGGGGGGGGGGGGGGGGGGGGGGGGGGGGGGGGGGGGGGGGGGG
>JAVQIZ010029609.1:0-10021 GCA_036023535.2 Galaxias brevipinnis
TGTGTGTGTGTGTGTGTGTGTGTGTGTGTGTGTGTGTGTGTGTGTGTGTGTGTGTGTGTGTGTGTGTGTGTGTGTGTGTGTGCGCGGTAGTGCTCGCTGGGCAGACAGGGTGAGCGAGAGGGGAGGGAGAGAGTGATGGAGAGTTCTGACAGTGATTGAGGGCACTTGCCTGCGAGGAAGGTAAAAAGTGTGGGAAATGGCTGCTCTTCTCTGCCGTGAAAAGCACTCATTGTCAGCCCCTTAGTGCTTCCCCGGCCCTGCGGCGGCACTCGCATACTGGTTATCTAAGTCAGTATTCCTTTTAGATCAATATCAATGAAGATATGGCATGGCCGTGTGCGAAAGATGATATTTTGCAACGGTGAATTGGGTATTTACGTTTGAGTTTGGTGTAATTCTGGACTCAGGGATCTGTTGTAGCTGTGTGTCCAGTGAAATGGAGTGTGTCAGAACCTTTTTGACGTAGTCCACCACGTCTCCTCTGGCCGTCTACAGTGGGAGACTGGAGCTTCCCAGTGAACTAAGTGTATGGAACTCCCTCCTTAGGTTGTGAAGTCGATCTGATGCTTTTTTCTCACGGTCGTTGTGCGTCTGTGTGTGCCTCTGTGTGTTTTGTCATTAAGGTGTGATTGGGAGGGTTGAGGACTGACAGACAGATTAGTTGGCAGGTGTTTATTGGCTGTTTTCTCACAGCCTCAGGCCCTGTGCGTGCGTGTGCGTGTGTGTGTGTGTGTGTGTGTGTGCGCACACTTGCGCAGTGCCTTAACAGCAAGGTGTTAGAAAAAACATAAAGCCATCTCCTTTTTGTCACATCATCAGCAGCAGCTTTTGATTTAAGACCGGAGCTTTAACACACACACACACACACACACACACACACACACACACACACACCCAAACCCAAATCAAGTAGGACGCAAAACACACAAAAAACCAGTCCAGTACGTTTGGCAGGATTTATGAACGTAATTTTTTAAGGCCTATTAAACACTGCTACAATCATATCTGCTCAGTGTTTCTCCAGAAGTAGGATGTCAAATAGCAAGACAAATCATTTCCAACAAGTGTGTTTTCATTTCACCTCAAAATGTAGAGGTTTCAGAACTATAACAGCATGAACTAACTACACGCTGTCCTCTCCGTGCCTTGGCTGTCGCCGCCATTCTGGCTCCTCCACAGTCACAGTTGTCAGAGGTTGACTGTGGACCCTGGTCGGCCGTTCGGGCTCCATGTCATCAGCCTCTTTTTAACACTCTGCTCTGTTCGATCGAATGCCTGCTCTCGTGTTTCTGTGTGTGTGTGTGTGTTTGTGTGTGTGTGTTTGACGTGTGCGACTGGCCGTGGGTTCTGGAGAGCAGTACATTAAGCGCTGGGGTGAGACGGGCAGCACCACTTTGATCTGGGCCCCGGCTGCTGGTTCCCGCCGCGGGGGGGGGGCCTCCGGTCCCAAACCAAACGCACCCCGCGCAGCCGAACCTGATCCCTCCATGTGAACGCCACGCGGTTTGGGGCCTGGAGGGAGGCGGGGCGGGGGGAGCGGGGCGGCGGCGGCCATAGCAGGAGCTGCGGGGGGCGTGTTTGAAGGTGTGGGGTGGAGAATCTGGAACAAAGGGGTGCTTGGGACACCCACTGCAATAACACGGTGCCGATTCTAACACGGTGCCTATTCAATTATAGATGAGGCCGCGCTTCGGCTCCACTGATTGGTTCCAAGTGCTAGTCGGCAGGCTGGAGAGAGGACCAGAGAGACTAGAGAACGATGAACGTTAAACCTCCCAAACATGTGGTGACTGAGCTCTGTGCTCTGCTGCCCTGGAAACAGGACACGCCGGTTCAGACCCAAGGTCACTCCACCTCCACTATTTCACCTTCTTCTGTTAGTCACAAATGACTCAAATGACAAAATATATACTGTAAGAGAGAGAGAGAGAGAGAGAGTGAGAGAGAGAGAGAGATGAAAGAGAGAGAGAGAGGGATTAAAGAGAGAGAGAGAGAGGGATAAAAGAGAGAGAGAGATGAAAGAGGGTGAAGGAAAGGAGGGGGACATGCTCCAAAGGATGTTGTCAATGTCACATTAAAGTGTGGCCTTGTTCTCTCTGGCTGGGCAGACAGACGCACACACGCGTCCGTGCTGTGTTCACTCCCCCCCACACACACACACACACACACACACACACACACACACACACATTGTCCGGCGACTGTCTCCAGCCAATCCATCGTGTTGGTGTAACAGACCTGGTTGTGGGGAGGAGCCGAGTTAAAGAAGCACACACACACACACACACACAGACAGAGTATTCTTCATTGATGCCAAACACACCCTCTCCTTAATGCAGTGTGCTCGAGGTCATCCCTTCTTTGTTTGTCCTCTTGTTTGGGTGGATCTCTCCATCGATCCCTCTCTCCTCTTTCCTCCATTAACACGCACACACACGCACGCACTCACGCACACACACACACACACACACAGGATGGCTCGCGGTCAGAACGCTGTCGTTTTACGGCCTCCTCTCTTTCCTCTCCCTCTCTCGTTACACCAGCCGCTTGGAGTGCGGTAATGTGCGCCGGGGGGAGGCGTCCCGCGTCGTAAATTAGCGCCCGCGCCCGTAAACGACTCCCCCAGCGCCCCCGGACGGCCTCCCTAAATAGTTCCTGGGCCGCTCGTGATTGATGGGAGGGCTAATGAGGTGGCCTTTCTGTCCCAAGACCCTTTTTTTAAAAGGTGTGTGTGTGTGTGTTTATGTGTGATAGAGAGAGAGTGACACGGTGAGAGCTTGGCAACCGCACACACACACACACACACACACACACACACACACACACACCTGAGGTCCTGGGGAGACCGTATCCCCACGTAGGGTTTCCAAACCCCCCCCCCGGAGACTGCCTTCAGCCGCCAGGATCCGCTCAGCTCACCTTAAAGCCACTCAGGTTTCACAGCACAGTCCTCAGACCTGTTCCTCTTTTTAATTAGGGAGGGTAAACAGCCGGAGCCGAGAGGTGAAGGTGTCCTTCAGAATCAGGGGCTGACGCGGGGGCGTAGAGAAATGGAAGGAACACCAGGGTGTTTGTTTTGTAGGTGTGACGGCACAGTGCTCTTCTCAATTTCACGTTAGATTTGATGATTTGCAAAAAATGCTTGAATGCAAAAGCTCCGTTGGCTGTCTCTGTGAATGGGGGGTGTGTGTGTGTGTGTGTGTGTGTGTGTGTGTGTGTGTGTGTGTGTGTGTGTATGTGGGGGTCTGTGTGTGTGTGTGTGTGTGTGTTTCTCACCTGCATACCACAGCCCGTCTCATGTTGATCCCACCTCTCTAAGGTTACTACAAGAATGTGAGAACACGCTCGCCAGGGTTTTACTGCAGGTTAGCCTGTGCGCGCGCACGCTGTCTCACTCACTCACACACACACACACACACACACACACACACACTTGAACAAATTCTCAAAGTCACACTGAGCCTGTTCTCGTGTGAAAACACACTTGTCTTCCGTGTGACATTACAGGTGCTTTCCTCTTTCTTTGTCCCTCTCTTTTTCCAACACACACACACACACGCACACACATACGCTCACACACACTCCCCTGGAATTGAGCTGTCTGATAAAATTCTCAGTCCGACTGTTATTATTCTCAGTCAGACTGAATATTATTGTTGTTTGTTAGGTTTTTGTTTTGCAAAGGCCCACTTTACACCTTTTCAGAGTGACCCTGTAGTTCCTCTGTTTAACCACGGGGGACAGACTACGTTTGCAAAACCAGATTAGGAGTGTGTGTGTGTGTGTGTGTATCTGTTTCTGTTTTCGTAGTCCAATGCCTGCCCCGTAACATCACACACTAACCTAACCGTGGTCACTAAACACCGCCCTATCCCCCCTGCCTAGCAACTGTCAATCACCGTCTCCCGTCAGTCGTCAGGTCAATCAACCCAGCAGGTCACTGTTCTCTCTCTCCCTCCCTCGTTTTCTTTCCCTCCCTCGGCTGTTTTCCCTCTCCCCTCTTCTCTACCCCTCCCTCCTCTTCTGTAGCACCAGTCTTTTATTTCCATTTCAACCCTTTTTTTACTTGATTCTTTCTGGACCTTTTTTTTCCCTCTCCAACAACGCTTTGCTTTCTGCTTATCAGGATTTTGGCATCTCCCCTCCATCTCTACCTCCCTTGACTTCCCCATCCCTCTCCCTCCATCCCTCCTGACTCCCTCTCTTCCTCCCTCCCTCTCTCTCTCTCTCTCTCTCTCTCTCTGTGAGACTAAGCCCTGGTGTTATTGCTGACACAGAGCGGGTGAGCGTTGGTGTTGTTCCTGGTTTACAAGGCCGTGTTTGTTCAGCGCCGACTCCGGTTACTGGACAAACCCAGCCCGGCGGGCTTCACTCAGGGGGCACCGGGGTCCAGCCGCTCCCCTTCTCACCCAGAGGAACATTTTTCAACCGTCCCATCCTCCGCCTGGCCCCCCCCCCCCCCCCACTGCAGGCACTTTGGACTGTGTGTGTTTTCCCCTTCCACACACGGACATCCGCCTGCTTCTAAGATGGAGATGTCTTTACGTTAGGTCATGCTCTGTACTGAGAGACTATTGGCTGCTTGTGGGTCTTCCATGATGGACAGGTGTCGTTAGTCTTAATAATTAATTCTCCCTCAGATATGTTTCTGCCTGCCTGTCTGTCTGTCTGTCTGTCTGTCTGTCTGTCTGTCTCTGCCTGCCTGCCCGTCTGTCTCTCTGTTTCTGCCTGCCTGCCTGCCTGTCTGCTTGCCTGCCTGTGTGCGTGCCTGTCTGCTTGCCTGCCTGCCTGCCTGCCCGTCGGTCTGTCTGTCTGTCTGTCTGCCTGTCTGTCTGCCCGTCGGTCTGTCTGTCTGTCTGTCTGTCCGCCTGCCTGTCTGTTTGTTTGTCTGTTGGTCTGCCTGCCTGCCTGCCTGTCTGTCTGTCTGTCTGTCTGCCTGCCTGCCTGTCTGTCTGTCTGCCTGTCTGCCTGCCTGCCTGCCTGCTTGTCTGTCTGTCTGCCTGCCTGCCTGCCTGTCTGTCTGCCCGTCTGTCTGTCTGTCTGTCTGTCTGTCTGTCCGCCTGTCTGTCTGTCTACCCGTCGGTCTGACTGTCTGTCTGTCTGCCTGTCTGCTTGCCTGCCTGCCTGTCTGTCTGTCTGCCCGTTGATCTGTCTGTCTGTCTGTCTGTCTGTCTGTCTGTCTGTCTGTCTGTCTGTGGGTCTTCTTTCCATTTTCCATTACACATCCATGGCTCTGTCTCCAGGACACTCCATTGTCCTTCTCTTTCCCCCTTTTTCCCCTTTTTCTTACGTTGCTCGTAACTCCTATCTGTTAGGTGTGTGTGTGTGTGTGTGTGTGTGTGTGTGTGTCAGGCAACCCCCCTCTTTCTGTGATCAAGATGTGTGTGTGTGTGGTAGGGGGGGGGTTGTTATTATGTATTATTAGAACACACTCTGTCACGTTAGTCCAGGGGGGCTGGTGTCTCTTTGTGCCAGACATGCCAACTGTAAACAAATAAGATCTACTGTAGTCTTTATTACACCCCGACCGTTTAGCCACCAGAAATCCCCTGAGCACGCCGGCCCCCCTATGGACACTGTATGTCCACACCACACCCGTGCTTTGCCCCTGCCGTGTGCTGCCTCACACTCACACGCCATCTCCATACTGTTTCCAGTAATCAAGAACTGCTCTCTGGGGGTGGAAGGATAAATAGCCCTGTTTGTGTGTTGTCCTGGCTTGGGGAATTACCCAGGAGTACTTTTGAATGTGGCTCACATACATGCACACAAACACACGCACTCACACACACACACACACACACACACACACACACACACACACACCGATCCCCTTTCTTTCTACCTGCAGTGTAGGATATCAGTTAATCCCCAGGCCAGCTGCTGAAGGTATCAGAGTTCAGCCCCTAAGCCCCCGGTGGACGGCAGGCAGGCAGCAGGGCCTTAAATCAGAGCCGGGGACTTCCCTGGTGCCCTGCCCCAGATCCCAGCCAGGCCATCTGGGTCTGGAAGAGGAAACCTCTCCCGACAGTGGCAGGCTGCTTCTTGAGTTTCCTAAAGGCTGAAGTGTGTAAGGTGTGTTGGTGGTGTGTGTAAACACCTTCAGTGGGTTCCGGGTGGGTTCTAATATGGACCTGACAGTTCGCTCGGCCGTTCCCTCCTCTCTCTTTAATGTCTCGTCGTCTTTGGACCTCGACTCCGCTAAACTCCGCAAGTTTTTATTCCGTCTTTTAAGACGTAGCATTCCAAGTGGGGTTTGGCGGCGGTGGTGGTGGTGGTGGGGGTGGGGGGGGTGGAGACGAGAGGAGAGAGAGTGAACTGCAGCACCACTCTAGAAAGTCAGGATGCCGCATGGGGACCGACGGCCACGCTCCAGACCAAACGCACTCGTCCTCTCCTCTGCCTCCTCTGTCACTCCAGCTCCGTCTGTCAATCAATTATTGTGTGTGTGTGTTGATGTCTCTCGATCTCCTTCTCTCTCTCTCTCTCTTTCTTTCTGTCGCTTTTTCCCTCTTTCTCTCTTTTCCGTCTTGCAAAATGTTTAATGTCTGCCTCTGTCCTGGCTCACCCCAGCTCTGTGCTGTAGGAGGATAGTGTTTCACACACACACACACACCTCTCGCGGCCCGCGTTCCGCAGAACACAGGACCAGTTCTGGACCCCTGTTTATAAGGGATTAGGACTTAGACTTTGTCAGGCGGCTACACGAGCGTTATGGGATGTTCCCTGGGCTGTGATGGAGTCGCCGTGGGAACGATAGTCTGTCCAGGGTCCCAGCCTAAATCCAGCACGGCGGCACAGGCGCTGCTCTGTAAGCCAAACGTCCTCCCTCTGACTCCCCCCGTCACTGTTTCCACCTCTCCACAGCACGACGTGGGCGCCAGCGCCCTGAAGGCAGCCCTGGACGGGGTGGTGCAGGAGTGTGTGAGCTTCGTGGGAGTGGACATCAACATCTGCTCGGAGACGCTGATGAGGTAGGGGACGCACGCGCGCACACACACACACACACACACACACAAGGCTCTGAAGTGCTGATGAGCTATGCCCCCTGCCCCCCCTCCCCCCGACATACTTTCCCTCAGCAGTCACAACATGGCAGGGCTTCACACACACACACACACGCACTCACACTCACACTCGGCCCATCCAGCATGCTGTTTAGTCTAACTCCTTCCACGCAGTCTCCCACTGTAGCCACGGGTATGAAGACGAGGTTGACGGACAGGAACACACTCGCAGACCAAAAGATGCACCGATTTTACCCGTTTAGCGACCGTACGCACATTCTGAAGCACACCAACACGCACGGTGTGTGACATGCTAAGTTTGGCAGAAGCAGGACTGCCATCAGGTCATCTGTTTACCTGTCTGCTGTGAGCTTTTTCCACTTCTGGGTTCCAGACATACACACACACACACACACACACACACAGAAGTGTGGATGACGGGGATAATATTTAGGGGTGGTGACATACTTTATTGACTTAGCTGTATACAATGTAACCAAAGCGAGGGGTGGGGGGGGTGGGGGTCTGAGAGAGCAGCTGACAGCAGTGAAAGGTCCTCCACAGGAGTTTGATAGGCCGTGCACACTGCTGTCGTCGGGGACCGTCTGCCACCTCTCCGCTCACCGTGGGCCCGCTGCCCTGCACGTGTGGTGGTGGGGGATCAAGGGAAACAAAAGACCCTCAGTGCCATTTTGATTTGAAGTCTGGCTGATTCTCGCTGTGTTTCTTTCAGGCAGTGTTTTTCAGTCCGTCCGTTTGGACACTCGTGAGACGTACATGAAGAGCAAACCTCTTTTGTTCTAGGTAGAATGGTAGAATGTGTTTGTGGAGGAAACAGGGAGATTTGTAGCCAGGTTGGGGAGCACCAGAGTGTGTCCTTCAGCCCTGTGGTCTCCCCCGGGGGGGTAGGCACGTGGCCGGGCTGAACGCGGGACGGGCTCGGAGCATCGCCCAGTGGAGAGAGCACAACGGGCCCTTCACCAACCGAGAGCAGCTCCGACTGGTCAAGGGCCTGGGGCCCAAGAGCTACCAGCAGTGTGCCGGCTTCATCCGCATCAACCCCCAAGGCCTGGCCAGGTACACACACACACACACACACACACACACACACGTACCTGTACATGCTAGAACTGGAACAGGAATGCTGTAACCGTGTACTAAAGTATACACCTCTTTCTTCAAGTGTAAATAACGCTTCAAACAGACTTTCGGAATGATTGTTGTTATGCAGTGTTCTTGATGTGGTGAATATATGGTCATGCCAATTCTACCACACTGTACTGGTGCATGTGTGACTGTGTGTGTGTGTGTGTGTGTGTGTGTGAGTGTATGGCGTTGTCCTAGTAATGGAGTCCCAGAGCCTTCATCCTCATCATCCTCGGTCCCAGAGAAGTCGACGGCTAAGAGGAGCCGGGCCAAAGCCTCAGCCAGCGTGCCGACAGAACCCAACCCTCTGGACCGGACCTGTATCCACCCAGAGTCCTACCACGTGGCCCTGAGGTGACCCTCACACACACACACACACACACACACACACAAGTTAAATTATTAGTGGACATTGTGTGCCTTTGTTGACCCCACAAATTGTATTACAATGTATTTGGAATCCAAATCTGGCAACACAAACACTCACACACACACACACACACACACACACGCACACACACAAGATGAGCTCACCCAGGCAGATGCCTCTCCCCATGCACACAGGAGACAGCAGGGACACACTCCTCCTGTCCCAGTCCTCAGTGTCTGATGGGACGGTCTCCCCTGTTACTTACCTGCCGTCAAAGACATGGTCCAACATCCAAGCTCCTCATCTGGACTCTGTCCCAGATAACAGCGTAAAAAAGTTTTTGCAGGGCGTCTGTGTTCGTGTGCCTGCACTGGTGTATGGTAGAATCTGGTCCTGTAGCGGTGAAGGAAAGAGTGTGGGTGGGTGGGTGTGTGTGTGTGTGTGTGGGTGGGTGGCTGGGTGGCTGGGTGGCTCTCGCTGTGTGTGAAGTGATTGTTAGAGCTGCTGGTGCTGATATCAAAAGCACATTGAAAGTCTGAGCCATGTGTGTGCGTGTGCGTGTGTGTGTGTGTGTGTGTGTGTGTGTGTGTGTGAGCATGCGTGCGTTTGCCCGTGTGTGTGAGAAGCCACTATCCCCTGCAGCTGTAGTCACTCAACTCTGTTTAGTCTACATCATTTCTGACACTAGTGGCTCTCAGCGTCACTGTCTGCATGTTGATGTACCTTTCGCTGTGTGTGTGTGTGTGTGTGTGTGTGTGTGTGTGTGTGTGTGTGTGTGAAAACGGAACAAAATAGAATAGTGTTTCACACTATGCCACCATCTTATAAAGCACCCTTTTTACAACTGTGTCTTTGTGCATGGGTGTGTGTGGGTGGGTGTGTGTGTGTGTGTGTGGGTGGGTGTTAGATCTTTCGTCAATGCGTCTTTGAGAGGTCAAAGGTTTCAAAAAGGCTCTTCAAACTCTTGAGAGAGCAAATAATCAGTCCGTCATATACTCTGTCTCTCTTTCAGCCTCTCACTCTCCCTTTCTCTCCCTCACACACACACACACACACGTATCCACTCTCCTTCTCCGTCTGTCTGTTTGTTTTCCTTTCCCTCCGTTCAGCCTCGTTTCCTACTAAACCAGGCAGAAAGCCTCCCTCCCTCCTCCCTCCTTCACCCATTTCCCACTATCGCTCCTTCCATCCAGCGGGCTGTGTTGTCACAGTTTGGTATGGTTTCCAAATGCTGTGGCGTCTCCAATGGGCAGCTCTTAAACGCCAATCATCATTAGCCACACCTGGCACCCTCGGGCAGACCCCACCCCCTGTAAACCCTGTGCGTGAGGCTTCACTGCACGTTTAACACTGGAACGATGGTTGGTGTACGGCACGGTCGACAACTGATGCCATGCCCATTGTGTTTTTGGGAGAGAAGCGTTTTGTTCATGCACAGTGGTTTGTGTGTGTGCATGTGTGTCTAGATTGAAGTTTGGGGATATTAAAGGTTTTGAAC
>JAVQIZ010029668.1:0-7500 GCA_036023535.2 Galaxias brevipinnis
AGAGAGAGAGAGAGAGAGAGAGAGAGCTCCTTAAAGCCATGGAGACACACACACAGACACACACAGCCAGAAGTCGTATTCCAAGCCACACAGGGCAAGTCCTGCATGCCTCTGTCAGCAGTCAAGTGTGTGCGTGCGTATGTGTAAGTGTGAGTGTGTGTGTGCAGGAAAAGAGATGGTGCTGTAGAACAGGGCATGGGAAAACAGAAGACAGGAGCATTTGGGGGAGAGGAAGCTTGTATTTTCCTTGCCTGTCTGAATTAGCATGTCTGTGTACATTTTATTGTCTCTGTCTGTCTGTCTGTCTGTCGGCCTACACCTCTGTATAGGAATACACCTCTTGCTCGCTCGCTGCATCAGATTCCTGGCTAAAACTGACTTGCATCGACTTGCTGGGCTCAAACTCCCACAGCCTCGGTTTCTCCTTGCCGTCTATCCCCACCCCCCCACCCCGCTCCCTGCTCCCTCCTCATTCAAACTAAACAAATAACTGGAAACAACAGCGCTTCCTCACGGGAGCCCCAAAGGGACGGCGTCGGGGTGGGGACGGGGGGGGGGGGACGTGGCGAGAGGATTGGGTGAGGAGGCTGAGCGGTAGCGAGAGGTGCCACCTTTAAGCCCCACCCGCAATGAAACCTCAGTCAAAGCACGTGTGGTAGAGCCAACGGGGCAGGGGGAAGTGACTTAAGAGGTGTCTTTAGATCTAGGGGGCTCACAAGAGGGTACTGTGTTGGCACTACTGTTGATGTTCAGGTAGAGACGTTTGCTCAGCGCCTGGGCTGGGATGGGAAAGTTGTGGCAGACATTTTTCAACGGCACCCCTGATCGGTTTTTGTAATGGATTTGAAAACTACAATCGAACTCAATCTCAAAGTAGCAAAGTAAGCGTGAATAAATGCTCCATAAAACATTTTAGGAAAAAGAAATGGCTTGTTTGGATGTTTTATTGTGTCTGGAATATTTAGGACGACACTTCCAAAGTCGGTTCATGCCAAATCTATGGAATACAGTGTGTCAATAATTGCTTTATGAAATGATTCCTGTATAAAACAAACATTTGTCAACCATCTGTAAAAAATTTACATTGAAAACATTGCTGCATGTATTTGTTCAAATGTCACAACCAATGCAGTGTATAAAGATATTTCATGAAACAGGCTTTGAAAATTGTACATGGACTACAAACATATCAAAATTGTACATCAGAAACTGGACTGAACACGTTGACAGAAAGTGGACCGTGGTCCTTTTCCACTACAGGGCTACACAGGGCCAACAGTGGGCCAGGGCCAACTATATATGACAGAAATAGAGACCGGATATCCATAATAGTGTATTCAATGCAAGGCCCCTGTCATTCAGTCATCTCACAAGGCAGCACGTGAGGAATTCATACATAATTTTTCTCTGCGGTGAAAGCAAAGAGAGGAAGCAAGCATAGTGTACATCTAGTTCAAAGTGTGGTACAAAAAAAACAACGATTTTACTTTCAGGTAGTGCTGCTGAAAAACAACAAAAGAGCTCTTTAGCGCAATAGAATGTCAATACTACTGTTATTTGTTCAGTCTTCCCATGTTTTATTTTTCAAATGATATTCCTATGAGGAAAATGTATGCCTGCTGCAGGCTGAAAAGAAATGGCAGCCTAGCTGAACACAGAAAGAAAACACATTTGGTCAAATTAGGGAGATAGGGCCACTTAGAATCTGGTGCCAGAACTACCTGTAAAATAGAATGGTCAAATCTACATCAATAGATGCAATGGAACCAATTAAAATATTGAACATACCAACGTAACAATAATTTTAGTAACAGTTCCCAATAGGCAATCTGTGGTGACCTTTTAGCCTGTGCTACCTGTCACACACAGCTCTAGGTCGTTGCCCTAACACATTGTCAGATCATCATTCTATCTGTTCTGCTCAGTCTAGTTCTATGTGTGCATAGTAATGAATGCTGTACTACTAGTAACTCTGCATAAGCCCTTATTCCACTGATGGGTGGCTTTCTTGCTTTGGTAAAAGTATGGGTCTTCTGCTGCCTTCAACAGAATCTAAATGACTTGTGCTGATGTTGATGTTTTGTGTTGAAAATGAGTTACATGAATGGAGTATTGACCACTAAACCAGACAATGCCAGTAAACTAACCACTGCATTGTGGGCTCAGAAGATGAGGATCCAGCCTAAGACTGACTGTGATTGGCCCGTGACTGCCACGAAGAAAAAGCGTAGCTGCTGGTGATTAGCGTCGTCTTGAGGTGTCATGTGAAGGAAACATGTAGGCCATCGCTCAAAGACACTCTTTAGAACGGAAACGATTGAATGGAGACAAGCAGAAAAAAATACACAGGCTTTCAATTATATCAAGCATGCCACTTGCCTATCCTCCAGCCACAGATAGAGGAGTAAACCGTTGTTACATTTCATAAAACACATTATTTCATAAAATTATATTTCACTTTTAACTGCTGCTCGTACAAACTTCCTTTTAAGGAGGAATGGAAAACATTTTATTGGATGTTGACGTAAATGAGAAGGCAGCAAGAATGTGAGCGTGCTTGAGTCTTCACTTTTTGAATCTGGAAACGTTCCTTAGACTCCTCCTAAATGGGTAGTAATCTCAGGTGTGCAAACCCTACGACAAATAAAACAACCCTTAAAACAAGACCCACCTGTGTCGTGGTGGACAATCATGTCTAATGAAATCATGGGACAAATGATGATGAATGATGAAAGCTGTACAAAACAGATGTACACAGATAGCAACCAAAGCTAACACTGAAAGTGCATTACAATAGCCCTGTATATCAAAACAGATGAACAAAAACTATACAGTATATCATACTTTGTCTTGAGACTCGACAGCCTCACATAAAACAAAACAAAATAACAGCCACAACGTATTTGCCATCTCGTCATATCATATACGAAACATTTTAAACCAAGAACAAAACAGCAACAATGAGACAGAAAAAGTAGCCAAGTTTCCACAGTAGCCATTTCCAAAGTGCTTCTGAAAGAGATGGAAGGCGCCTTCCCACATCACTCATTTGACTTGTCTTGTTATCATATCTTTATAAATTATGGTCTTTGGTGTCAGTTTTGTCTGTTCGGCTGTGCGCCGGCGACATGGATATTATGCATAACCCAAACCCAAAGTAATTTCCCTTTTTTAAGCTTGTTTTTGATACATACAGTATTCTGGTAATATATGCTGTAAGTGAACCCTCTTCACTTATGGGTTAAACGGTTTTCAAAAGATTGTAGTATTTTCGTATTTGTATTAACATTCCGAGACATTATTGACATGTTGCGTACATATTCAAAATGAAATGACCCCGTCCCGAACGACAACACACACTGTGTGTACCGTCACATTCCTACTTGTGTTCCAATCTACACACAGACAGTCCTGGTAGAAGCTTTATGTCAAATGGAGATCGAACCACATGCAGTGTTAGTTTGTGCCGATTTCAGGCTTGTTTGTTGGTTGAATTGCAATAGGATCATTATGGGAGGAACATCCTTATGAAAAAATTATAATATTGCGTATGAGAAACGAGCCAACAATTTCGATAAGCACAGCCTTAACCGTAAATGTAATGCTGAGAAACACACCACCATAGGCTCCTGTGCCATGATACAACATATGTCCAACATTCTGTTTTGTGAAAAAAAAAAAGCCATACTCAACATTCTGCTCAGTAATTGGTCCACAGTAGTTTAGTTTTCGTTTCCAAAATGGGCTCTGAAGCCCACAGGCTCCTTCAAAGTTGTCTCTGCTTTGTCCAGTACCTCACGAGAAGCCCTTATCAAGTGAACAACCCAAAATACAAACAAAACCGAAATCATTCAGGAACAAGAGCACTCAGAACAGACCACCCAGGCAAAATCCAGGCACGCGTTTCCGAATTCAGAGCCTCTGGTCAGTGTCCAGTCACTCAGCCCGCTAACGGCTCCACATCCCGGGCCTCCGTCGCCAGGGGAGTCTGCGTGGTGTCCAGGACCCGTCTGACTCGGACCGCGATCCCCAGCAGAGCTCCTCCACGTCTTTTAAATAACATTCCAATCCATCCATACAGCTCTGGGTCCCCCCTCCCACCCCCACTGAGAGGGGCTCCGCTGGCCCCCCTCGGGGGGTTTAGTGACAGATGCTGAGCTCCTTGCGGACGGAGCACTTCTTGCACTGGACCACGCAGCACCAGTGGAAGCGGCACAGGCAGTTCTCCTCCAGCACCACCGTCTCTTCCCGGTAGCCCCGCTCGCAGCAGAGCAGGTCGCAGCCGCTCACGTCCATGGCCGTGCTGTTGCACAGGCGGCCGCGCGTGCCCAGCGAGCCCGTCTTGCGGTTGGGCGAGCAGAAGTCGGGCGACTCGGCCGAGTAGATGAGGTCCTGGCGGTCGGGCGGCTTGATGTTCTGGCCCACGGGGATGAGGGTCTTGCCGTCGTTGCCGCCCATCACCTTGGAGGCGCCGTTGAAGCGCTCCAGCAGCCGGTCGCCCACCTCGCGGAAGTGGGGCATCTTCTTCCAGCAGGTCCTCAGCGTGCAGGAGCCCGACAGGCCGTGGCACTTGCACTCGGTGCGCATGTAGAGCTTCACCGCCTGGCCCAGCAGGAGAGAGAGAGAGAGAGAGAGAAAGACAGAGAGAGAGAAAGAGAGAGAGAGAGGGGACCGGAGGATGGAGGGAGGGAGGGAGAGAGAGAGAGAGGACAGAGGGAGGAAGAGACAGAGGAAGGAGAGAGAGAGAAAGACAATGTTTAATTTAGCATTTTGTTTAAAGAAGGAGAAAACAACGCCACATGCGAACCGAGTTTAGTCTATTAGTCACTTGGAAACACGGTCGAGCAGACACACACACACACAGGAGTACCCAAATAGAAACAGATCGAAACATACATACACACGCACACACACACAGATCACTAGGTGAGATAAGAGCAGACACTATTCAGAAGGAATTTACCCCCCCCCCCCCAACCCGTTTTGCCTCCGGCCTTCCTACGTCTCAAAAGCTCTGACAACAGACCATCATTCAGTTATATGCCACACGTAATTAACCCATCACACACACACAAACACACACACACACACACACACACACATCTACTAACAGACACACGTGTACTGTATACACATACACACACACACACACATACACGGACTGTTATCTTTTTAATCAGTGTTATTCAACCTTTCCTTCAGCCCTGCTCTGAGTGCAGCTCCCTAATGCTATAATTGGCGTGACTCCTTGTTGCTCTCCTCCCTTAGTGCAGTGTACACATATTTACCTGACTCTGACCCTCTCAAGTCAAGTCAAGTTTACCTCGACCCGCAGTTCACCAACAAGACACCCACACAGCGAAGGACACACGCAAGCCGGCTGTCGACAGCGCAACCCAGCCACCGAAAACCAAACCATGTCATTAAGCTCTCAACGAGGAAAATGAAACATGCTATTTACGCCTCCGTCGGCCCCAGAGGCCGCTGTCACGACTGTCATTTTATCGACGCTACGTTTACACTCTGTTCGTTCCCCGTGTCTTACTGTGACTCGCCGTGTGGAGGTAAACGCTGTGGGCCGCCTCGGTCCACAGATAGGATCTTATAACACTGGTGCTGTAGTGTGTGCAAACTTTTAGCAGGATCTGGCAACACGCATTGTTTCTTTAATCTACATCAAATCTGCGAAAGCTTGACGCCCCGGTCGACAGTTCAGTGTTGACGGGAAGTTTGAAACTGCTTGATATGATCTGGTCGAGGAGGAACTAAAAGTGATCTGGTCGTGGTTTCGCTACATTTTCGTTATAGTATCAATGGGACATTTAGTTATCGATTAGAAAAGCCTTGTAGCCCGTCAGGTCGCATACGTCATACATGTAATGTAATAGACCAAATAAAAGGGATAGTCATTCTAAAGCATGTCCTGTAGCAGTGGCCAGCTAAAAGAAAAGGAACCTCAAACAAAAACAAGGCGCCTTTGCAAGCAAATGGAAGACGTGTATGTGTTTTCTTGTGTCCGAAAATGAACCTTGTTAGGATTTCCCTTTACGACATTGAACACATATGGCAAAGGGCTGCCCTTCTTCTCTACGCTGACGTTTTTGATGCATGGGTGAAACACACAGAGGGGGAAACCTTTCTGAAACTGTTTCCTTCAAATCATTTTTGGGGGATTTGACTCTATTAGGATTGAGATTGGTAGAGGAAGGGCTTTAAAGCTATGAGTGAATTTACGGAAAATCTTTTGGAAGATTCAGCTCTTCAAACCCACTAATAATACCGTTCCGTCAAATCAATCATTAAGTAAAGTCCTGGTGTGCTATGGGGTTCACATCCATTGTATTCATTTCATCAGGTAGGTAAAAACAATATCCCCCTTCAACTTTGCTGTTCTTACCGTAAAATACCATGTAATTCTAGCTGTTCTACAATGAACCATCTGGAGCCTAAGGTAAAAACACAGTCTCCCAGTGAGCTATGCTAGCCGGCAGTCTGCCCTCAAGACAAACCCGCGGCGCAGCACGAGAGCCGGCAGTGGCCATACCAGTCGCCCCGCCTCGTTGTTATGGAGGTCCACCAGCGTGCGGATGTCGCTCTTCCCCTTCTTCCTCTTGGCGTCCATGAACTGCTTGGACTTCTCGTAGCCAAACTCCACGTCGTCGCCGCAGCCGCCCCACTCCCACTTCACCCCCTCGCCAGCGTCCGGCGGGGGGGAGGAGGAGGAGGAGGAGGAGGGGGAGGCAAGGGCGGCGGCGGCGGGCCGTGGGGGCGCTCTGCTCCGGGTGGCCTCGCAGCCACACTGCAGGAGATCGCCCATGCTGCAGGCCTGGGTCACCGCATGGGTCACGCCGGCCGCCGTGATGGCGTAGACGAACGCCGTCTCCCGGATGTCTGGGGGGAACGGACAGGTAGACACGTGTCAGAGGACAGCGGAACGTAAAGAGTGTTAAAGTGGATGCACATGAAACATGTTTTTATTAACATCGAAATGTCAAATAGAGACATAGACAGAAGGTTATTGTAGCGAGCATATTAAATGTTCATCAATTATATAAAGAAATACATACACATATTGTACTTTAAAGTAGACACTTGAGAGAGATATAGACAAGATGTCTTGTACCCTGCATGTATTGTACCCTGTCATAGTCGATTTGTGTCAAATGGCTGAACATTTCTCAAGGCAGCATGGCGTTTTCTCTCACTCTACCTTCCACCTGAACTCAGAGGTGTTCAGCAAGGCCTTAACAATGGTCTCTACTGCTGGGACAATGACTCCCTGGAAGCTGATCACAAACATTTCTACCTTTCATCACTCAAGTCACACACACACAAACAGACACAGACGGAAACACAAATACACAAACACACAGACACACAGACAAACACACACACACACACACACACACACACACACACACAGACCAAGTGACTAACCACAGCTGCAGGTCTATATCAGGTCCCAGTTTATCACCTCGGACTAAAAGGATGTACAAACAT
>JAVQIZ010029668.1:10000-12945 GCA_036023535.2 Galaxias brevipinnis
GCATGTCTTTCAACGCTCAGGATAGAGCCTTCTCCCTCCAACGTCTATGCGTAAACAACACCTTGACTTTGAAGAGCGGGAAGAAACGTCTGTTCAGCTCTCACACACTGGCCCTTTCATCCCATTTCTGTCACTAACGTCAGAGTTAAAGACTGTTGTCTATCCCCTCTTTAATAGACTTTCAAATCGAGACCACCCCACCCTCCTCACCACCACCACCACAACCCTTTGCCTGTTACAGCTGCCTGCAACGCATTTATTTGAGCACATACACAAACAAACTACCACAGGAACACACACAGTGAAGATTGCATCATTGCTCACCAGGGAACACAATAATATTCCACGCCAAAGGAAATGCCCACCGCCTTCATTTGTCACAAACCCACCAACACATGGAGACACAGATGAACCTACAGTCATGCCCTCAAGGCGTTTGCAACATACAGCAGAGGGAAACTTCTGCTCCTTGCCTCCTCTGATTCTGACAGGAGCAATAATGAGCTGAATTGCTTTTGAAAGACTTTGTCCCCCAGGGTTAGAGTGGGAAACGTGATGTTTACCGTAAAGTTAGATCTTATTTCATTTCCATGGTATGACCGTCACCTTCTCTATCTCTCACTCCATCAGGGAGGGATAGAGGTGAGAAACAGATCAACAATCTAGCTTTCAGTCTGATCGCCAGCTCGTACAATGCCAGTGGACCCAAACCGAGCTGGCCCAGATTGTTCATAGCACAGTACTGACTAATGTCCTGAGCTGAGCTGGAATAGATTAGCTCTGCTCACATGACAGTGGTGAGCTTGAGCAGAAATTGTCACGTTCACACTGTGTCTAATCCAGTCGCATTCAGCACGGAACCACACTTTTCTAACAGTCACAGATTTAATGATTCTAATCAATGACCGAGAGCAGCCGGTTCAGATAAGGTCAGTCCCGTCTACCTCGCTAACTCAATGTTCAATGGAACAACCGGTCCAGCTAAGTCCGGCCCGGTGCTGGATGCGTTACATTGGCCCAGTCACAGTTGAGTGAAGTCTAGTCCAGTTCCAGTTTGTTTTGCCCTTCATTGTAAACCACCCCTTCACCTAGCAGCGCAGAGTTGTGCCTCAGCACTAACGACGGCCCGCGGCGGCACACAAACTGAACACAACCGAGATCAAGGCCCTGATATTAACGAGGACCGTGTGACGACCAGCAGAGAAACGAGGTCCGTCTCTTGAACAGACAGAGGAGCCCGAGTCAGTAGTCGGCCCCTGTGAGGACATGTTGCTCCTTTCACACACTCACCCCATTACATGAACTCCAAACGTTTCAATTATGTTGTGAAATGGAAAACCACACCGTTACTCCACCCACCCGCCCACTCACACGCACACACACACACACACACACACACACACACACACACACACGAGAAACACACCCGACTCTCTGGGATTTCTTTTGTTGATGTTGCGCCTTCATGCACAAGTGGTCAAATCTTCACCCCAGGAGGAATGCGTGTCAAATTAGTATGTCTTCCTCATTAAGGGCACTTAAGGACAAAGTTACACCTGAAAAGGGAAATGTGTGTGTGTGTGTGAGAGAGAGAGCATGTTGGTGCATGCGCATAGTGTTTGAGAGTGTGCATTTAATCTGCGTGTATGTGTTTGCACGTGCATGTCTGCCTGTACGTGTGTGAGCGCATGTCTGTGTGGTTATGTATGTCATGTGTGTGTTCTCATCTGGAAACGACTCTCATCCTGGAAAACACGGACAATCTTTAAACATTGATTAAGGTTCCACGTGTGCAATAAAATGAATTTCAAATGTTTTAAAACAATCTCTGCAAATACCTATCAAGGTTCACAAAACCAGGGTATTTCTTAGGAATTAGATCCTGGTCCCCTCGTCATCATTATCATCATTGTCATCTTCATCATCATCTTGTTTCCTAATCTTTGTAGGTCTTCACATTAGACACTGATCCAAAATGTATTATCACTCGATCAAAGCTACTTTAAATCCCCAGATTACCAAACAAAATGACACTGACAAGCAGCATTACCTCAATAAAAACATACACAACTGAGAAAGTATGATTCTTATCGATATCGCAGGTCTTTTTGCCGATTCAAACCCATAGCCCCATGCTCTCTTTTTGACCAAAGATTCAATTTCAAAAAATATTCAAATGATTATTCAACTGGACAGTTAGCAGAATACACTGACAAATATGCAGCAGCGAATAGAGATGTCCATTTTGTTCCTGTCTCTTGTGCCATGCTGGTATACGAGTTGCTCGATTTGGAAAAAGGCACACAACAGACAACCAACGTAAAACGACTAGAATGAAGGAATCCACCTTTAATTCCAGCAGAGTCAGAGTCTGTTCCCTGACAGCAACATCCAATGCCTGAGTTGCTGATTCCTCTGCACCGCACCGTGACTGCCTGATAAACATGTTCAGGATGGGTGATTACTGTAGGAAGTGAACCTGCTGTTACAAAGTTTACCCGTGTGTGTGTGTGTGTGTGTGTGTGCGCGCGTGTATATCTGTGTCTGATAGAGTTTCCCCCAGTCTTGGCAAAGGGCAAACGACAAAACAATCAACAACAAGGTTCTGTTTTTGCATTTAAACAGAGCAGAACCAGTACATATAGCCCCCAGATACCTTCGCTAAATGGAGGGTGGCTGTGGGGAGGGTGTTTCTGTTTGCAGGCCCGGGACGAGCGTGTGTCTGAGCCTGCGAGGATTGAGGAAGTAAAGCCTGTCTTTGCAGGAACCCTCCAGCATGACAAACGGCCATTAGAATCGAGAGCTCGGTAATTGTGGCAAAGGCCCGAAAACAGGAGAGCACTTAAGCTTCACTTATAGACAGGCAGGAATTCATGATTAATAACCGCTGTCTGTTGGCAGGCAGATTCCAGTTCCTCACTCTCCGGGAGGGGTGGGGGGGGGGG
>JAVQIZ010029729.1:0-12500 GCA_036023535.2 Galaxias brevipinnis
AATAAATAAATAATAATACTAAAGAAAGAAAGAAGAGGGGCATCAATCCAGATACAGAGACATTTGATCCATTAGTTGTAAGGCACTTTTATATTCCAATTTTTTAAGAGATTTGCAAAAGGAGAACAGTTCATTTTTAAATGCAATAATGTTCGGGTTGACTTTAAAGAATCTACATTTGTGAATATATTATTTACACATAATCAACATGTTATTACACATGTATTGCACACTTTTGTTTTCTGCAAAGACACCGACTTTAATACTATTATAGTCAAACATTGGAATTCTATTTTTAGTTGCAAGCCAACTATGCAAATCATCCCAACAATTTTTTACAACGGTACAATCATAAAACAGGTGTTCTTGTGTCTCAATTTCTCTTTGACAGAATGTACATAGATTATTTTCCAAATTAAATCTAATACTCAAAAATTCTAGGCATGGATAAATGTCCTTGAGGGTTTTAAAATGGACTTCTTTCATTTTCGGTAATAAGGGAAAAGATAAATACCTACATCTTATTATAGCACATTCTTTCTCTGACATATTTGAACAAAATACCTTTCTTCTCACAGGAAGAGGGAAACATTCAGTTGTTAGAGTTGATCAAGGACTACAAAGTAGTGAAGGGTGTGATCTTTTCGCGTCATGTTGGCGGGAGAAAACTATCCTGAAGGATGTTACGTCATGTTATTTTCCCGCGGTTTCCATCAGTAGCTCGTTTGTTTAACATATTCTTTGTGCGACAGACCGTCACATGACCGAGTGAATTTCTTTTAGACTGTCGCTACTTTCTATTTCAAATCGTAATAAATTAAAACAGTGATATTAACATGTGTTACTAGGTGTAGCATATGACTAAGATGTTTATTTAACACATGTATTTAACATACATCTCGAAATAAGGAAATCTTGAAAAATATATACCGCGCTTGGTTTAGCCGCGCGAGACCTAGATTCTCCAAACGAACGCTTGGTTCAACCCGACTTCAGGAAGTGATCACGACTGTGTTTTGTTTCGCCTAGGGCTGTTTTAGGATTTAAACGCAAGATACAAGATTAAATACAAGATTAAATAGTGTAGTGTTTTCAAAATTAAAACTTTATTTTAAAAACATAACTTTTATATTGAGTATCTACCAACAGTCCAACGTTAGCTAAGTAAGTTGATCAAAATGCCACCGAAAAAACGCAATTCTGGAGCATCGCAGAACAAGGACAAGCCAAGGAGTGCATCTACTGGCACAGACAAGAAGGAGAACCCCGAGTTAACATTATCGGTTGAGAAGTAAGTTGCTAACATTAGTTTTCACCTCAGGTTATGGATAGTGGTTTTGGTAAAAACGTTGCAGTAACCATTACGTTTTTTAACCGATCGATTGAACTTGAGCCAAGTAAGTGTTATAATATACTAAGCTAATGAAACAACACAACAGTCTACTCTGACCTAAAAAAAATAGATATGCACAGGCTTACCTAGCCGTTTTCAAAAAGGGTTACAGTGTTACTATCTGGATAGTGAGACTGAAGCATAGCAGACTAAGTGTACCAGATGCGCAACAAAAGTTATTAATCGGTCTGCCAAAATCCGATAAGGATATCTGATAATATATAATAATCGCACTTTAGAGGTTTATACTAGGCCAAAAACATACACTTAAAAAATATATTATTATTTTTCAAACAGGCATGCTCATTCAACAACAATTTCAGTCATGTATTGATGTTTTAAAAATTTGCCTTCAAACTACCAGGCACCAAGAGAAGGATGCTGACTTTATAACCTTATGTCAAAGCCTGCAAGTAACAGACTTGTTGTGTGACCGGGCATGGGCATTATGGAGGACTACTCAGGATTCAATGGACAAAAGCCTTGTATGTATCTGCTCACACAATCATTATCAGTATTTCCTAATAAAAAGTGGAGTGCCTCCAGTTTAAATGCATTTGCTTGGGAAGTTGTGAATATCTGCCTGCTGCCTCCAAGTACATTTCCTGTGAAACTTTAAAACAGTTCAGTTATATTTTTTTGTGAAGATATAAGTTTCTCTGGCACAAAGGGGGGACTAAAAAAACAACAGCAACAACAAAAAACCCAAATCATCGCCATTGGCTGTCCGGACACATTTTTATTTTAAACACCGGCTACTGGTATCGGCACAGACATTCACCATCTTGGCCAGTGCCACCAGTAAAATTAAAGTTAGTTTGGAACCCGGGGTTCATTGTTTTTTTTCACTGTCCGGTGTTGATTATGTTTTTTTATCACCATTTACAGGACACGATAAAAAGAATGTGGGGGGCCTGTCTTTTTGTGGTAGTGACAGACCTGGACGTTACCAGCTTTACTTTAACTCAGGTTTTGAAAGCTGTGGATTTGAAGTAAGCTGTTCTATTCCTAATACGGATTAATCAAAAAAAAAAATTAAAAACTCCTGATGCGTTTACTTGTAAAACATAATATCAACTGTGTGGCTTTTGGTGATGTCCTTTTTCACAGTGTGAAGCAGTTCCTTGGTTTGCTTAGACAGATGGATGTGAATTTGGACACCATAAATAGCAAGGTCAACTCTGCCTTGACTCGACTTGAGAAAAAATATGATGTGTCGCTAGCTCTCTATCAGAGGTTTGAGAAGTGAGTTCACAAACAATATTGTTTTAATTTTATCATGCAATTTACTAACTGTTCTTTCCCTTTAGATGGCAGTATAGTGTTACCTATTATATTTCCCAATAATTTCTTTTGTCTTCTGTCATAGAACTTGTACTAAAATATATGCCAAGGACACAGAGAAAAAGTAAGCAAAGATTTAATCTAAT
Organism: Galaxias brevipinnis; assembly: GCA_036023535.2. Lineage (NCBI taxonomy): Eukaryota > Metazoa > Chordata > Actinopteri > Galaxiiformes > Galaxiidae > Galaxias > Galaxias brevipinnis. Next base: position 2,824 of record JAVQIZ010029729.1, read on the forward strand.
TTATGATTTGATTTTGAAGTCTTTCTTGTTTTTTTGAGTAACTGTAAGTGAGCTGTGTTTCAGGGAACAGGAACTCTTGCGGGGCTCGTGGACAATGTTTCTCTTGGCTAAAGGTGGGTCAAAATATTTTCAACAACAATTTCTTTGAAAATATTACAAAGTTAAGAGAACATTTCCCGCCACACTTTTCATAAACATGTTCCTGGTGAGTACAAGTGAAGTAACAGTAAAATATTTTTTACACAGGTACATTGTTCAGTTTTTTTAATCCTTATCCTTTTGTTATGGTTTTGCTTTGTGTAGGAAGGGCTTTGCAAATGGAAGATGACCTGGTCATCTCTTTCCAACTGTTGCTGTGTGTTTTGGAGTTCTTTACCAAGCGTTGCCCTCCTGGCCTCCTGCAGCCTCTGTACCGTAAGTCCAGCCTTTAGCACACCTGAATCTTGTGCTTAGGCCAACAAGCGCATGTGTACATTTAGGACGAATTAATGTAGACTTTTTCCATTTCCTATGTTTGTACATTCTCAAATTAAACGCTCCATGTTCACTTCTGAATAACACATACATTTAATTGACTTTATATATCAATCTCTTCCCTGGACTCTGTTCTACTAGAATCCGCCATCAACTCAGCCCCGAGCCCTCCAACACGAGCATCGCGGCGTAACCAGACCAAATCAAAACCACGCCGCCCAGAAGTAGATCTACAACTGCTTGAAACGCTGTGCAAGGAGAACGACTGCAATGTAGACGAGGTTTACAGAGACTATTTACATTTGCAAATTGTACCCACAACTACGTGATTGTTCAATATATTTTAAATGAAAGTTTCTCAAGTTACAGATTCAGACAGAATACACGTTTTGCTTGAGTTAATCATCAATCCTACAACTATCCTCATTGGTTCTCTTAATGGTTTTGCAGGTGAAGAATATGTATCAGACGAGTTTCTCTGGTTTCCTGGACTCTTTAAGCCTTACAGCAACCCAGGAACTTCCTCAGGTATATCACATAACCGAGAGTCCTTGGCTGCTATCACTGTCCATTGTAGGCCACAAAGGGAAACTCGTAACCTTAATTTGATGGGACTAATAACCTTGGTTGTTTGAGTAGTTTTGGAATTGTGCCAGGCAGCTGTTCAGTGTGTATTCAGTTATGACACTGTGGGGTAGATGTATGTTACAGAGGGCAGCGTAAATAGCTGAAAGCGCACGCTGTCCGTTTTCATTTTACGTTGGATGTACCAAATCTGCAGCATATTGCGTTATCAGTGCATACCACCTCCCTCTTATCATAATTTGCGGCGCCCGGTTTAAAAAAACAACTAATGGAATGGGTTTCCTTTTATCCATATTGGAACTGCCGACTCTCAGAAAAAGAAAACAGAAGTTTGACTATCATGAAATAGATATTCTTCTCTATGAAGTAACATGAAACCTAGAGATACTACAAAGGCGTAATTCTATAATATTATTAGGTTAATAATAATAATAATAATAATAATACTTAATACGACTCCACTAATACTAATAAACTCTATGCACATCTATTTGGCCTGGGTCTTTGTCTTGCTCGGATGACTGCTGTCATTCTATCTATAAGGTTCCCATATGCAAACCTGCTTTTAAGAGGCAGGAAATTTCTCCTCAAGACAGACGTGCCTTTTCCCCCGCAGTTCTCATACATGCAACGGAATCCGTATTCAGTATCTCATTGTACATCTCCTCCCATGTTTTGGTTTGAAACGCCCACTTTAGCCTCGACTCTCCCATGAATGCATATGCATAAGTAGGAAAAGCACAACTTGTCATTTTGTGCTCCTGTCGTCTGTTCGTATGGTACATACCATGCCATGTTTTTAGGAGCACATTGTGACAGAATTACGTCTAAAACAAGCACTAACATACTAGTACATCTGCCACTGTGTTTATAACGCATAGTGGAAATAATGGAAATGGCATTAACATCCTCATTAGTTGTGTATGGGCAATGTCATGTGTACTTTATGACATGGGCTGGTATAAAAATAACTGGAACATGATAATATTTACTCTGAATTGAGTTTTTTTAAATGAAGCAACAAATATTTGCTTTAATTATGTTACTAGGTAACTGGCAGCACCTAGAGACCTAGCTATAGGCTGCATTATACAAAAGTTAGTTGTAGCTGTTTGGTTTGGTGGATGATTTTTCTGGGTGACTTTTTATTGATATTTGTGTGTCAGACTGCAGAAGCCTAGTAGCCGAAGTCATTTTCTGTCATAGGTGTCTCTGAATAGTGAAGACGCTTAAAGATTATTTAATATATGGAATTTGTGTTATTTCTGGGATTCTCCAGCTCTATACGAAGGTTTATGAAGAAAAGTGCTCTCAGACTATCCCGTTCTTAAATTAAGTTGTACGAATCTCACATAATGGGTCTGGTATTAGAAATATTTCATATACAAATATGTTAAACCTAGGGCCTATTTATATAATAAAGTGTTTTGTAGCCTTGTTTCCGGGTATATACTGAATTAATTGGACCTGATTTGAATTCAATTTTGACCCTTTATATCTCCACAGATGAAAGACCTAAACCAGCAGTACGAGGAGCTTTACCTCAAGAGCAGAGACTTTGACGGGAGACTGTTCTTGGATGGAGATACGACTCTTCTTGCCCCCAAGCAAGAGCCGTAAGTCTAAACAAGATCATGCCAAGCATTGTTTTTGCAACAAGCATGTAATATGTGATGTCTTGTAGTAGGGATGTCACGAGAACCGATACTTCGTTACCAAGTCGATGCCAAAATTCCAAAAACGTGATGGTACTCGCTTTCTACAGTTCCGTAGGTACCGGGGCTGCAATTAAAAAATATGTTCTGCAAGCGAACAAACACCAGCAAAGAGACGCCGCTCTTTATGAGTGTTTGTTCGCGGGGCGCTACGCTGGCCATTTTTTCTAGCTAAATTCTCGAAGGCTTAAAGAACCCCCGAGTAACCACCCATGTTTTATCACGATCCTTAAAGGGGACCTATTATGCTTTTTGGGGTTTTCCCTTTCCATTTCTTTTTGTGCATGTAAAAGGTCTGAATAGTTACAAAGCCCATAGTCCACGCCAAAGGGAGCTACTCTCTCTTACAGAAAGCGCTGCTTCTGAAATGCCCTTTGTAGTCCAGCGTTTTCTTCCGTTATCTACGTCACTAAGTCACACATTTGAGTAATGTTTGGCACGCCCTCAACCTGAGCCAGTCAGAGCAGAGGCTGGGTGGTTTCCCCATGTGGTGATAAGTCTGTTTTGGTAAGCGCAAAGGCAAATTCCCTTTGTTTGGCCAGCTGACCAATCAGAGCAAACTGGGCTTGTCCGGAGGGGGGGCCTTAAAGAGACAGGAGCTAAAACGGAGTGGTTTTAGACAGGGTGAATAGAGGTGCTCCAGATCCAGGCAGTTTGGAAAAAATACATTTTTTATTGAACATTAAAACGCTTAAACCTATTCTAGTAGAACTCCTAAATGAAGGTATGAACCTGAAAATTAGCATATTATGTTCCCTTTAAAGTGTTTGGCTCAACATCCGTAATGTGTTTGGCTCCCCTGCTGTAAACTACTGCAAACTCAACCCAGTGCAGCAGGGGAACATTTGACTCCTTGTGATCTCGCTTGGATGTGTTATAACCTATATGTGTGCGTATATGTTTCTTTTTATTATTGTATAAATAGCCTCTTTCTTTTGTAATGTTAAAAGTTGTCTTTTAAATAGGCCTTGGCCATATGTTTTTCATGTCTTAGCCGGGTACTGCAGTTGAAATTATGTGCCATTATTAAAAGTGTATTGTTTGTTTTAAATAATTTAATTGCTACTGTTCTTTTTTGTAATGTTAACTGTTGTTTCTTTTATTTATTTTTTAGCTTGAAGGCTACATGCCACTGTTTTTTGAAAAAAAAATTGTATGCTGAAGGATATGAGATTTAATTAATAATTTTTTTAATTTTTTTTTACCATGGTATCGAATTGGGTATCGAGAATTGTGGAATTTCACTGGTATTGGTGTCAACTACAACATTTCTGGTATTGTGACATCCCTAGCTTGTAGTAATTTTATTGTACTTTGCTATACACAACTGCTTCAACTGACTTTCCTTTCCATCAGTTAAGTTGTTAGAACACAGGTTGTAAAGGCACATCATGCCGACATCATAGCAATGTCCCAAAACATAAGAAAAACCAACCTCTGTGCTGCCTGTGCATGGTGACTACAATTTTGGCTTTACATTTAGTCAATAATAGGTAACAGGTAAGGTTTGCTTCAGTGCCAGCAAAGGTTTTCGCTTTTCTTTTACGTAAGAATAGAAATATTTACGTTGTGCATTTTTCATGCAAAGTACGTCATCCAGGAGCGATTGATTGAGGAACACCTAGCCAGTATTTGAAAATAAAAACCAAACTGTTATTGTTATGTTTAATTCCCTCTTAGAATTCCATTTGAGAGAACACCAAAGAAGAACCTGTCTGAAGACGAGCATATGCTCATTCCTCCCCAGACACCTGTCAGGTGAGCCCCTTACTTTCTATATTTATTTTTTCTGAAATATGTTGCAATATAGTTTAGAGCAATTAACCAATACGCCAACACTGCGAGAAATTCAAACATAAAATTTTTGTTCCTTATTTGAGTTTGTCCTTGTCTTGGAGTGCCTGTAATTACACCACCTGCTGTCCATTGTGCCTTATTTTGACACAAAGTCACACATGAGAGCTGTGCAGTACGAGTTCAGCCTAGGAAGGGCATACAGCTTGTCATTAAACAAGAGTGCGACCAATTTACTCCCCCCAAAAACCGATGCAACATGTAATATAACTATATAGGTATGTATAACTAAAAGTTCAGGTGAAGATTCAAGGCCAAAATATTACAAAGAGAACAAGCGAGTTTGTCATTTTATGATCATAGTGTTAGTACTTTGACTTAGTTGTTTATGTTTGTGGCATTTTTTTTTCATTGTAAGCTTCAGGTGCATTGCGCTGGCTGTAAATTAGTGAATAGGCGGCAAATTTAGAGTTGTTTGTCAAAAGCTTAAGCTCACATCTTAAAACAGTTTGCCCAGAATTAATTCTCTCTCCTTAAACTTTCATGATGTGTTAGGTTACATGACGATTGATGGGTGTTTGTGCACTGGCAAATTCTCCCCATTATTTTTATCGCCCTCAACTTTTCTTGATGTTTTTAAGGTTCCAGAAAATGGGTATTCATTATACAATTAGGTGTCTATATGGCAATGCTGTGAAACTGTCTGGGCACCAGATTAACGTCTTCCTCTGGAGGCAATGGTGCCACAATTTTCTGCCGTTTCAGAATCTGTTGCAAGTTATAATCACTGGCCTACAGAAAATACTTTGTTAGAAACTTGGAGGCAGAGATGTCTTGAGAGGATCTATCTACACATTTAGCTAACAAGCTATTTAATTCCAAAATAGTTTTTGATAATCCTACATTACTACTGTAATGACAATAATAAAACCAATATTGCTGTTTACATAGCATGTGTGCAAGACAATAAAAGAGTACAGCATTAAGAATTGGTGCTGGTTACTGTTGTGTTTATTACGATAAGAACAAATTAAAATGACTGGTCCATCGGCCCAATGTAAATTGTCTGGGTTCTCTTATGGCCAGTCTCCCACTAATCTAATACCTTGACAGGAAACGAAAAGATCATGGATACGGTGATATGTCATGTCATAAAGATTAACCGGACATCCCCAGTAGACCAAGTCTCAAATCCGGTAGCAACCACAATTGTGTGGGTGTAGCAGAATAGGCTGTTTGGAAGTTGCATATTTCCAAACTTTACCGAGGAAAATACTTATTCTGGCATTTTTTGCTAGGGTCTAGTTAAGATATTGGGTGGCTATGCAAGTCAGATTTGTCACAGAAATGCAAACCAAAAAAACTTTCCATGTTTACTTTTCTGATTTGATCAGATCTTTAACCAAAGTCCAATTCTAAATAAAAGTAGCAATGCTAAGTAAGACCACATTTGGAAGACAGAAGAAATGCTTGTAAGTAATAGTTGGAAGCAAATTTTGCTAATACGTTTCACTAGTCTAAACATTGTAAATTTGGGTGAGTTCAAAGTAGGGTTGGGCGATTGGACGAATATATCGGCGATTTGCTATTGGCGATTGGCCGCGTACATTGCAGGTTGTTGTTTTGTTTTTTTTTGTTTGCCATTTTTGTCATTTTGTTTATTTTATTTATTTATTTTTATTTCGGTCATTTTGTCTGACTGAAATATTTGCGATCACATTCATTTGTTACTTTTTCTGGAAAATTTTAGACAGGAGTTGTGCGTTTATCTATTGAAAAAAATCTATTTGCAGTTGAAAGCATTATAATAATGTTTCTATAATTTCTTACTCAAGAATAAAAAATCTGAATAAGAAAATAAAACACTTGCAGACGCTATGGCCTGGGTTTACCTGGTCAGTTTAGATCTTACCAAAAATGGCAAAATATGTTACATGTTTATAGGTTTACTAAAGATCTTTTCAATGTAATATGTCTAAAATGTTTAAATCTGTTTTTCTCAGAGCTGCAATGAACTCCATTCAGCAGTTGAGGGTTGATCTAAACACCTCTGGTGACCAGCCGTCTTCTAAACTGGCTGTGTATTTTAAGGTGTGTCTCAATAAGCAGGTTTATGGTTTGAACAGCTCCTTGGTTTATAGGTTGAATTAAAATATGTTTTTCTTTTGTTCGTCCTAATTGTTTTTTTCTACCGTCCCCTGGTAATAGAACTGCACAGTGGATCCCACTGGGGGCGTGTTGGAGCGTGTGAAACGGCTGGAACAACTGTTCAGCCAATGCTTTAGCAAAGTGGTTGGCCTGCACTTTGTGGGCTTGGGCAAACAGGTAAACTGTTTCATACTGGATGAATATATGTGACATGCAGTCATGCACATAAACATTTTCCGATGTACCATTGGAGTGACTAAATGTTCTGACCGAGGTTACTGTAGTACCATGAACAAGTGTGTATTTGTTCTTTCATCCAACAGAGGTTTACTCTTGGTGTGCGGCTGTATTACCGAGTGATGGAGTCGATGCTCAAATCGGTACAATTAACTGCAATTTAATATATTTTTAGATTTTTTTTTTACCTTCACCATATTTGCTTCATAATTGTCCAAAAATTTTTCTTTACACAGGAGGAAAAAAGGCTGTCAGTGCAGAATTTCAGGTATTATTTTATTTAGAATGCGCAAAATTAAATAAAAGGATGCCCTTAGTTTTTACATGTTTTGGGCAGCTACTCTTATGACGCAAGTCATGTGTTATACATTCCAGTAAACTCCTGAATGACTCGACATTTCACACCTCGCTTTTGGCCTGTGCTGTAGAAGTCGTCATGGCAACTTACGGAGGTAATTGATTCTCTCTATCAAATCCACCTACCTTCAAGACATACTGTGCACTCATGTATTGTAACCAGACAACCACACCCACACGCAAAACATGTTTACCAATCACCATGCGTGTATTACCCCCCGTTTCCCAACATACAGGGACGTCCATTCAGATGGGGGTGTACAGACATGGTGGTGTGGGCGTCCCAGCAGAGACGGACTTGTGTTTCCCCTGGATCCTGGATGTGTTCCAGCTGGCAGCCTTTGACTTCTACAAAGTGATCGAGAGCTTCATCAAGGCAGAGCCCAACCTGAGCAAAGACATAGTCAAACACTTGGAGCGCTGTGAGCATCTGATCATGGAGACCATAGCATGGAGAGAGGTCAGTGATGTCTTGCATGATGCAGCAAACACACCTCTGTATACTTTAGGAACTATCCATGCCTAGATAAACATGCTTTAAGAAATATTACAAGGTTTACAGATTTATATAATTATCTTTTTTGGGTAAACATTGACCTTGAAATTATTCCTTTTAATGTTTACATGAATGAACATGGGCAACATGTTATATTTTCACAATTATTAATAACAAGCATTTGATAATATATCGGTAGAATTTTGTGGCATTTTGTGGTTGTCTCAAAACTCACTTGTACCTCAACATCAATAACCATTGGCAGGCTATAAAGATGTTGCCAGTTAGTTGTACTTATTGTAAGAACAGCAGTCATGTTCCATTGCAAACCACACTAGAAAGAGAGAACTTTAGGTTTGCAGGCTAGCTTGCGTAAGTTAAAGAACGTTTTGTCATCTGTTCTCATGAATAAAGATTGCCTTGATAACTATGTTAGCTTTTGTAACAAATCGTCACAGTTACTGGCAACAAAAATGTGTGTGTTGCGCTTGGAGTTGTATTGAGCATAGACGTGATGCATAGGGTGGATGAGGGTCAACGCATGGAATTCCTGCAGCAATCGATCCCTAGTGACAAAATATTACATATAGCTCCTTTTAAGTCTCTTCAGTTGGATGCTAAGGAAGCTAATGCCTGCGAGTGTATAGTGCTGCGAGGTGTTAGAGGCTGAGGCAGAATCGCTACAAGTGTCTGTCCGTCTCCCTGGCTGCCACTGCCACCACTGCTGACAGGCTCCCGCTGCACCAGGCTTCTGGAGAAGTAGTAGATGAGGGGGTTGAGGCAGCAGTTGGAGCTGGCCAGAACTAGTACCACAGGGTGAAGTGCCATGGTCACTCTGGCCAGGCCACAGCTATCCAGCAGGCCCACATGGGTGAGGGTGTAGCCCAGCAGGTTGAAGTGGTACGGGGCGAAGCAGAGCAGGAAGATTGCAAGCACCCAGTAGATGATGATCAGCGTATGCTGCCGGCCGCGCCGTTGACTGCGGGAGCGGTGTCGGGGCTGGCGGAGCACACGCAGCATGCTGCAGTAGCTGAAAAGCAGGAGCAGGGCAGGCAGCAGGAACGCAGCCAGCACGAGGCCCAAGGAGATCAGGATGAACGCCTGCTGGCGCTTGGACGAGGGGTCCAGCAGGCAGGGCTGGTGGCGGTGGCCAGCAGCTGTGCGTAGCAGAGGCAGACCAACACTCAGCCCTAGTACCATGCACCAAATGCCCACACTCACCAGCCGCGCTGCGCATAGCCTACGCAGTGAAGACACCAGCGGGTGCACGACGGCAAAGTACCGGTCCACAGCAATGCACACTAGGAAGAAAATCCCCCCATACAGACTGATGTACTTCAGGATGAAGGTGAGCTGGCAGAAGACTTTTCCAGGAATCCAGGTAGACTCAGCGGCACTGTGAGCAGGGATTGGTCTCTGAGCCTTATGGTGGTAGTAGTAGATCCTCAAGGGAAGGGAGACCACAAAGAAGAGGTCGGCAGCTGACAAGTTCCCCAGGTAGATGGCAGTACTGGTGTGGGTGCGGGGAGAGAGCCAAAGCCGATGCAGAGCCAGACCATTTGTGGCCAGCCCCAAGACAAAGATGAGGCTATAAGACACCTGGTAGAAGGTGAAACGGTAGCTGGTGTCCACTGTGCAGTTTGCTAGATAGGAGAGAGGCCGGTCCAGCTGCGTGTCACTCTGGTTCTCCTGCTCCATGTCGTCTATCTCTGATCCTGTAGTCCCCCTCTCATTAGTTACTCCTTGTCTGGAGGGAACTGAAGTGGATTAAGTGAACAGCAGCAGTGCCTAATGTCCAAGTAGTAAACCCTATTGCAGGTGTAGACTTAATTATTTTTATGCTCTACTTTATGGCCTGTAAATATTTGTTT
>JAVQIZ010029729.1:15000-54160 GCA_036023535.2 Galaxias brevipinnis
TTTTATAAAATCTGAATCGTGTTGAAACAACACCATTTCAGATTGCCTAGGCCATACCTAACATAAAAGGGTCACACAAAAAGAATTGAATTGTCATCTAAGTTTGAAAATGTGAAGTGTCCAGACAGTCAATTCTGCCACACCCACACAATAGCCACTGTTACTTGATATCTAATTTTTTTCCAAATTCTTAAGGTTGCTGTTATTAGGTCTACCATGGATGTCTGGTCACTCCTTAATCATAGATAGCTTCCTATTAGACGTAGCTTATTAACTAACAACAAAGTTGGATAAAAAAAAGTTAAACTGTACTGTCAGGCATTTTGTTCAATGTATTTTTTTACATTCAGCTCACAGCATTAGAAAACAGTGGTTCTATGTTGTGCTTGAAACATTCTTCTTTATGTCATTCCCTTTTTTTTTTATCTATGCACAGTACATTGATGAAATACTAGTTTACCACTGTCAAAGCACAAGTCTTCAACAGTGACAATCACAGGTCACATATACATGTCAGTTTATTAACTTCACACTAATATTTTATCAAATAATTATTTCAATTAATCCACATTTTCAAATACAGCTTGAATGAGAACTAAATGAATACTATTAATGTGAGTCACTTGCCTCGTTACTAATACATATAGGTTGACATAAGGGCAACAATCACAGGGTGTGTTTACTGTGTTCTTGTGTTGCTATGGTCTAGACTGCGCCACCATCATCTGTTGCCTCCAATCCAGCACAGTTTTATCAACTATCTTCTCACTAAAATGTTGACATGACGGGAGCCTCTCTTGTGATTTCATACTGATGACTCACTGTAAAAGCCTTTGGTCCTAAGAGTCTGCGTGTTGCTATATGCACTGTTCTGATTGGCTGTCTTTAGTCCCTCACAAAGCTTAGTCCCATGGCGTGCAGCCATAGACTTTCGTTTGATAGAGTTCTGGATGGTTTCTGAGGTGAAGTAGTAAATTACCGGGTCAAAGCAGCAGTTAGTCACTGCTATGCAGAGTGCTATAGGGTTAATTGTTCTGACCACTGAATTTGCAACGCAGCCCTTTAAGACATTGGTGCGCACCAGAGCATAAAAAATCAGGTTGACATTATAGGGGATAAAACAGAAGCAGAAAATAAGCAGATGCACGATGATCATGCGTAGGACCTTGGTCTTGTTGAGCTGGCTCCCACGGCTGATGGCTTGGGGTTTCCTTAGCGTCTGGAGGACCATGGTGGAGCAGAAGACATTTAGCATCAGGGGGATAAAGAAGCCAACCGTCTCAATGAACACCACCACCTTGGACAGTTTAGACTGCCATTGCTTGTTACTGAAGTTCTCAAAGCAGTAGATGGAGGAGGCTGAGTTGATGTTTTTGGGCGACGTGGTATCTAGAAGAAAGCCTGTCGGCAGGCTGCCAGAGAGCACCAGCACCCACACAGTACAGCAGGCCAGCTTAGCATTCCTCCTGGTGCGAATGGCCTGCGAGCGGAAAGGGTACACGATGGCCAGATAACGGTCCACACTGATGCAAGTGAGAAAGAGGATGCTACTGTACATGTTGGTGTAAAACAGCGAGACAGAAAGCTTGCAGAGCACCCTGCCGAACGGCCAGTCCTGGTTAATGAAGTAGAAGATCCGGAATGGGAGAGTGAGGACAAACAGTAAGTCTGAAACCACCAGGTTCATCATGTAAGTGGTGGTCTCATTACGTAGCTTTAGTGTACACGCAAAGATGTAGACTGCTGCCACGTTGAAGAGGAGCCCGATGATGAAGACGAGACTGAAGACTGAACTGTAGAGGGTATATTTAAATCCATCTCCCTTGACACAACTGAGGTTAGTTTGGTTCAAGACCAGTAAGTTGATGTCATCCGTTTGTATAGTGCTATTATACATCTTATGGAAGGGCTGGTGTGTTTGAAGAAGGGGAACTGAGCGATGAATGAAGACAATGTCTGGCTAATTTCAGTGGTGCATGCTGCATTTTCATTGGTATTCGAATCATAAAATTATGAATTTGTATTCCAGTTGCATTTCCTGGACACCTTTACATTTTGTCTAGATTTAACTTCATTAATTGCTACAGAAGTATGTCGCTGTCGCCTATATTGTTTAAATAAAGTTAGAAACTACATTAGTACCTGCATTGGTATTCAAATACCAAATTGTCTCTTCAATTATAAATCCATAGGCAAGTTAATATGTTCCGTTTTTGTCAAGTCCGGTGTGTTTTATTGGTGTCCTTCGGTCTTTGAATTTAGTCAGGTGTCAGCTTATTCTTGTGTAGTTTCAATTCTCTCAGTTTTTCTTTTTTTTCCTCAGGCTGGAAGAGCTGCGACTCTTGTAAATTTTTCTAAGCTCTGTGGCTCTCAGCTCCACCTATCAGTTACTGGCTGTCAGATCTGGCAAATCGGCATGATAAACTTTTGTTGATCTTCAAAAACGGGTAGTTTCATTAGAAGACTTCTTGTCAGTGATCCTGACTAGGAGGAAAGTTAGGTCTTGGGCAGCTTCACCACTACATACAGACAGGACTGAATACACTGGGAGGAGCACCACCAGCAGATTAAAGCCCTCTGATTGGTGCTTCCTCTGTGGCATTACAGGCAGTCTGTTTATGACAGGGCGTATTAGTGGCGCCCTCATTTTTTCAATGTTTTCAGTGAAACTCCTTAAACCACACGCAGATTAGAAGCTGGTCACTCAAAAATTAAACCAATATACTAAAATAGTGATCAAGTTAAGCTTGAATAATTGCATTTATTCAATTTCTTTGAGAGTGTAGTTGTCATATCCATTTAAAACACACAATTAAACTGTCAAGGATTATAGACCAAATTGTTTGTAAAATTAGTTGTGACTCCATAGCAATAGGCTTAGCAGTCTGATTTCAACAAAATATGGTCAAGCTGCAGAATGACATTCACATGAAGGTTCTAATTTGAGCAAGCCTGAACCTGTAGATCTAAGTGAAGAGCTTGCTCTGAATTTTTGTCTGCTGTGTTCTCATGAGCAGTACTTCATGTAAGCCCATTACTGGCATACCTTTCACTTTGGACATAAATGTTACGAGACAGATAAAGGTCTCAGTCTGTCACAAATTAAATAAGCTTTTATTACAAATGCTTTTCAGTAAAGGTCAATCATTTTTACATGACTAGATGTTACAGCGTTAGATGTGGGATTTTCCATGATCTGTTAACACAAACACGTATACTGAGATAAGGCTTCATACAATACAGCAGAGGGAGTGGGAAGTTCAAAGGTCATTTTCACAAGTAACTAACCAAATGCAAATACAGATATCATGGGGCATTTTGAAGTAGGTTCTGTTTGGTAAGGACAAACCATCTCCTGTAAAGGATCTACCCATTTCTTAAAATACTACAGCGAATACATTAATTCGTCAGCCCAAACAGAGGTCCATAATGATGTTGACATTGTGTGATTGAAGTTTAAGCTTGCCATGGCACAGATAGTGAGGGCCATATAATGTTCATGATAAGAGTACATACTGAAAAGCTTACAGGTCATACACACATTCTACCCATTTATAGTTTTCAATTTTCCTGTTGAAACAATATTGTATTATTTACATTACTTCAGGACTCTCCCCTGTTTGAGCTGTTGAGACAGGCCCAAGAGGAAGGTCCCGTGGAGCAGGTGGAGCCCCTTGCCACCCTAACCCAGCCCCTCCAGCACGAGCACACTGCAGCCGACCTGTAAGTCTGTCACCACAGGAGAACATGGCCATACTCTCTTCCTGGCATTATGGGTTAGTCATTCAGAACAGACTAACTAGAGGCTGTTGGGTTCTGGGAAATAAGAATAGAACTGACTCAGCCAGAGACACTCCCATGAAATGCCCCCTCAACCATGCAATTATCTTGATTAGCACTTGGATTTGTAATGAACTGCAATACTGACCACACCTTAGTTTTGGGAAGTTGAATCTGCACCACAAATAGGAATAGGAATTACCTGACATTAAAATGGTGCAAAGGTATTCTGTGAAACTCCAGAGAGAAGGTAAGCTTGGCCACAGCCCACATCTACTCATAATTGTGCCCGGAAGCTTGTTGGTAGCCAATTGATCTGTTACAAAATGAACTTCATGACCCAAAATGAAACCCTTCTACTAGCTTTGCTTAGCAGTGTTTAGATAACTGTCTGGTTGATCAGTAATTTGGGAGCGAAATGCCATCATCTTCAAAGAAATGTTGAGCTGGAGTTGATTGGTCGGTTAGGTGTCTGCACGGAAGCTTTTGTAACTTAATTGTTTTAGTAAATTCTGAGCAATTAGATCTCAATGGTTGGCTGAATGTATGCTTTTCTATTCTGTTACTGCCATTTCTAGAGTTGATGCCACATTCTCTCTTATCCTTTATAGGTATCTGTCCCCTGTGCGCCCCAGCCACCGTGCCTTGCCTGCTTCTGAAAGCCCAGCGCCTCCTAGCTCCCAAGCGCCCTCGTCTCAGGCCCAGATGGCCTCTCAGACTCCCAGAATCCCAAAGTCAAACTCTCTCGGCCTGTTCTTCAAAAAATGTAATGGCATGATTGATATGTTAGCAGTCTACTAGCTTCTTTTTTGTGTGTACTGAATTGTGTGTCTGTCCTGCTGCAGTGTACAGACTGGCCTACATGAGGCTAAAAATGCTGTACTCCAACCTGTTGACCTCTCACCCGGAACTGGAGCCTATCATGTGGACCCTTTTCCAGCACACTCTGCAGCATGAGTATGACCTGCTGAGGGGCCGCCACCTCGACCAGGTGCTTCAATGGGCTGCCCAAGCCTACACACACACACACACACACCCAATTTGTGTTATGCATTGTTTTACGCTGTACACCATCACTATAGCTCTGCTTTGCTTTGGTCTCTCCAGTTGATGATGTCATCCATGTACGCCATTTGTAAGGTGAAAAATGTGGATCTGCGCTTTAAGACCATTGTCACTGCATACAAGAACATGCCGAACACTAACCAGGAGGTGAGTATGCAGAGACCAAGCCGCACATAGGCGCTGTTTTCCTTTTATCTCAATGTAGAGAATATTGTTATGTGTGTTATCCAGATTTATACAACTAATTTTCTCTCTTCATCTCTCTCTTTGATGCAGACCTTCAAGAACGTGTTGATCAGCGAGGGTCACTATGACTCGATCATAGTCTTTTACAATCAGGTTTTCATGCAAAAGCTCAAGGCCAACATCTTGCAGTATGCGTCTACAAGGGTGAGGAGGTGTCCCCTTTGAGGCACTATGCTCTCAAACATTAAGAAACAGAAGACATCTCATTGTATATAATCTTTAATTTTTTTTTTCTCCCCTAGCCCCCTACGCTGTCCCCGATTCCACATATACCTCGCAGCCCTTATAAATTCCCTAACTCCCCTCTGCGAGTGCCAGGGAGTAACAATGTGTATATCTCCCCCTTGAAGAGCTCTCGCATGTCTCCGGGTGTAATGACCCCTCGCTCAAGGTGAGTTTCCAAACCATAGAATAGGGCAACGTTGTTTCTAAAAGAACAGAAAGCACTGCTTATTTTTTCATGTCCCAAACTACCGAGAGTTGGAAGATGGATTAATAAGCAGTGCTGTCTGTTCTTCTGAAATAGGAAATGATTAATCAAATATTGCTGATTACATTATGACTTAACCTCCCTTTTGCTTTGTTTTCTACAGAATGCTAGTGTCAATTGGAGAATCGTTTGGGGTACTCCTTTTTGACATAATTCAATGATAATTTAATGTTTTTGTGTTTAACATAATTGAGTGACAGTTGTTGGTCTATCTTTCTCCACAGCTGTCCAACAGGTTTCAGAAGATAAATCAGATGGTCAACAGTAGTGAGCGGTCATTCAAGAGAACTTTAGATTTAGGCTCAGCCCCAAAGCCCCTGAAGAGGTTACGTTTTGATGTGGAAGGGCAAGACGAAGCTGATGGCGGGTACGTGTGTGTATTTATTTAATTGTAGTATGTACTCTATCTATCTATTTATATATATTAGGGCTGTCAAGCGATTAAAAATATTTAATCGTATGGGTGTCCATAGTTAATAGCAATTAATCGCCCATTTTAAAAAAATTTACAAAATTGACCCAAAATTTGACATTTTTCATGTTTTTGACTCTCGTCAACATGGGAGAGGACTAAATATACTTCCTTTATGCAAATGTATATATTGGTAATCAATTAACTACGCAAAACAAATACTGTCCAGAAACCCTTGCAGTATTGCATTTAGCATACAAAATATGCTCCCAACATAACATTGTAAACTCAAGCCTGGTAAATTTGACATTACTTAGTAATATGAATATGACCAAGTATCTCACACTATGTAGTGTGTCCAACCATTTTTTAAACATTAACACAAAACAGACAAATCAAGCATTTACCAATATGCTCAAATCACTTCATCTCTTGACGATTTTAGGCCCAAGAAACGATGCATCAAAAAAAAAAATTACATTAATTGACAATGCAAGCTTCACTTTAGAACCAAACAAGCTTAAACATTCTTTACAAGTAACCTCCAATGGGCTTGCGCTAGCATTCAACGGCATGCTGAACCAACTTTAATTTCTGCGTTCTGACTAAAACATTGCATTCGTTGTATAACAGGTACATTGGTCAGCTAAATGTTCTACTACTACAGTATCAAAGCTCACTCACACTTACGAAAACCAGAATGTAATTGTGTCCAACCTCACATGGGGAAATATAGTGGCTCCCAAGCAAGATAACTCAGGGCTAACACAGTAATGGGACCATCTGCATTAGTCGTGTGCTTGGCTAGCAAATGGTATTTAAGATGAGATGTTCTCCAGTAGTCACTCAATTTAATTGACAGTACCTGCAAATAACTTTGGTCTTGTCGACAGACCCATTTGGCAGGGTTTGTAGCTGAACTTGCCATTCGAAAATACCTTTTTCCTCAGAGTTAATTATAAGAGGACAAGAGGGGGGGGGGTCAACTTTTTCATATACAATTTAATGGAGGGGCATTTGCCGCGTGCAACACTTTATTATTGCATGAGTATGTTAGCTGGGAACAGTAGGCTGTGGTTGTCTAATTTCAGTGTATGTACATAGTAACATTGTAAACTCAAGCCTGGTAAATTTGACATTTCTTAACAATGAGATGTCTTCTGTTTCTTAAGTACGTAGTATTGCCCTTCCAACTGGCATGACGGCAAACACCATTAAGTGTAGCATCCTTTCTCACTCACCTCCACCTCTGAACTATCTCCCTGCCATCTTGTTCTTTCGCTGTATCCTTAATACAAGAGTACATAAGTTACAGCTTTTTATAACAATTGGTGCCATGTATACACTGGATTTGTTTTATAGTACAACCATCTCTAGCTTTGTACTCTCAACTTACGATTCTTTTTTGACTGCCAAAAAAACGACGAATGTCACATGCCTTCATCTTTCTCATGTCAACGAATGAAATCTGAGTTAAATAAAGGAGACCTCTCACATTTAAATAGAAACAATGCTTACTACATGTATGATGAGAGTTTAATATTGTTCAGTTACCCAATCAGCTGAAACTACATGAATGCATTAACTACTGAAAACAAAGTGTTTGTTTCTTGTAAAACTTGCAAACACGGTGGTAATAATCATTTAACTGGGCATGCAAAAAAGAGGACACACATGAACCAATAGAAAAAGTTAGTGCTAGTTTCTGTCCGATTTACGACTGTGAACTGCGTCAAAATAATTATTGGCGTTAAAACAAACTTGCGTTAACTTTGACAGCCCTAATACACACACACACACACACACACACACACACACACACACATACGTGTATATATACTACAATAACATAACTTTGGAACAATTTGCTAAGCATTTGCCTAATGTTTTCGGTACTCTTCACAGCAAATCTGGTAGTGACTCCACATTGATTCAGAAGCTGGCAGAGATGAGTAAGTTAAACTTTGTCTCTGAGGTGGTTTAAACATTTCCTTATGTTAAACTGACTGTTAGTTAAAAAACAATGGGGTCTCTGTTTCACCCTAGGCTCCACTCGGTCACGCATACAGGAACAGAAGATGAAGGAGGATGCAGAACTTGGAAAGGAGAAGCCCTGAATTGCACTGTAGAACTACTCTGTCCAGCACTGTGTACTCTAGGCCAAACCTCTCTGTTCCTAAGACATTTTCTGCACATTTGGTATTAGTTTAGGTCAAGTTTGTCTTGATTTTATATTTAAAATAGCACTCCTTTTTAAGGAGTAATTTGTGAATAGTCTCTTTTTGTTGAGTGTGGATGCTTTAACAAGTGATTTTAATTTTGTATTTGATTGTATTGAATTGTGGTTAAGCTGAATGAGATACAACCAAATTTTATGGATGTTTGCAGGAGTTTTATAATAAATCACTGTTTAATTTGTCGATAAGGTTTTTAAATATTGTGAGGGCATGCTGCACTTGCCCTCATGTGAGGAGTAAATTAGTTGATGCAACCCTATAAGGATTTGGACAAGAAATCTTAACTTTACTGACATTTCTAGTTTTAATCATGTGACTACAACCACAACCAGCCTCTGATCTAACAGATGCATCTTATTCATAGTAACCTTGTTTTCTTTTGACAACAAAAACATATTAGCCTGTATTCATATCAGATTTGACTAGCAGCAATATACAAAGATATGAATTATTGAACAGGTTTGTCTATTTAGACAGAATTATTTGCTTTTCAAAGGGACTTAGTTTCATTAGCAGTTTGATTGACATTGCATGACTTATCAAGTGTTGCTTATATCATAACTGGTGGTAGGTTGTACATTATTTAATTACTTATTCCAAAAGAGTGTAATAAATATTTTTTTGGGTTACTATATTGATTTGTCTTTTGTTCAATACTTGAAAATCAAAAGCTTAACATTTCTTAATGGTATACAGTGATTCAGTCTAGATCTTTTCGGAGTTGATGAGGATCACCTTTTTGATTCAAGTCACACTTACTGTGTGCTTTTTTCAATCTATCTTTACTTAAGTCTTTACAAACATTGAAAAAGTTGGGTTTTTTTATCGAGGGAATGTGACGACATTTGGCGACATGTCATTGAGATAAGGTTCTGATATTATTTTATTTATTTATATACAGTAGGGTTGACTGACAGCAGTGCCCTGAATACAAGGCAGTTCATGAAACATGAAATAAAACGAAATTAAAATAATAAACATTTCAAACAATAAAATTGTGTTGCAATCCAATAGTAGTTGGCTACATACAGTTTAAGTCGTCCCATATGAAACCCCACAGCAGTTCCCCACATCTAAGAGTTCAGCAGCACACGATGCATCAATCTTGTTAATATATTTTAAGACTGGTAAAATAATTAATCCGACCCTTAGACATAGGTTACATCTACAGTAGTTTTCATGTTTGGTTCCACTTTAAAATGTTAAATATATATATAACTGAAAGAGGGAAGTTGGATTCCATTATAGTAAAGGAACTGGATAATAATTATAATAAAGGAATATTTTGTTGATAAACTTTTTTTTTTAATTGAATTCATCTACACACATATTTTTGATTAGCCTTCAATGGGAAACTGAAAACTTAACAAAAATATTGCCAGAATATGTCTGACTTTAGACATTTTCTTTGTGTATTTCTTGTTCTATTTAAATAGTTTTTAGGTAGTCTACAACAATTTTGTATACAACTTCCACCATTGTAACTAGTATTTAACATTTGCAAATACAAACTATACATATTTTATCTTAAATAGTATAGGTCATTCATCAGGAACCCAAATATAAATTGAATTTAAAAAAAAAAGGTTTTATAGAGTGAGTCGGTTTAACTTTTTTAGTTGGGGAAGTCCCGATGTGCCACCTCACATTCCCGTCTTATAGACAGATCGTTTTATGATTATGCATGTCCAAACTACTCTGAAATCAATAGGTAATATATAGTATATATAAAGAAGACAACAACTGAACGTTGGAAAATAAGTACTTTATTTAATTTTATTTCCTGGGAAAACAATCTAGAATGACCTACCATCCCTGAATAAATACAAATGCAGCATTACATGCAAGCTTATTAGACTAGCCAGTCACTAGTCTTGTTCTAGACCTGCATGGAATGTGCGTTTGGGTTTCTTCTTTTAGTTTGTATCCTTTTGAGGACCACAGGTTAAGGCAGTGGACACAGCAAAGCAGGATTGCTCAGTTGAGGCAACAACTCAAGTGAAAAGGAAAGGACGTATAGCTTTGACATTACAGTTAATAGTTACATCTCTTATGCGTTACTAGATGCTGAATGAGCTTTTAGTCTGTCCCAAAGTATCTTTGTCCGAAGTGTGTGGGAGCAACCGGATGCACCTCAGTGGTCAGTATAGTGATGTCTGGGAACTCCTGAACGATTGACTTTGCACCTATGGAAACAATTATATTAAAATGTCTGTTTTAGTAATTATTCAGATTGGTAAGTTGACCTTTTTGAACATTAGACAATGTATGTGAATCTACCATGAGGAGTGGAGAAGAGGCTTAGGAGGATGATGTGTTTGGCCTGGAGGCCATGTTCTGTTAGCACTCTCACCGCCTCTATAACTGTATTGCCTGTGCCTAGGGGCAAATATACAATAATATTGTTAGAATAAAGAAGAAAAGGATTTGCTTCATAAAATGTTGGAAATTAGATTCAGTCTTCGCCAGAGACTACTAGATCTAAATTAAGTCTATACAGTAGGTTGGTTATGCTTTAATCTGCATACTTACTGAGAATAGGGTACATTAGTAGGACTTTCCTCCTGTTGATGTCTGGAGGAAACTTTGCGTAGTAGACCTTGGCCTTCTGGGTGTCCTCGTCGCTCTGAATGAGTATCTTGCCGATGCGGATAGACCTGCAGCAGTCTCTAAGACCTTGCTCCATGGCCTCACCTACAGACATGACATGGTGGAAGATCCTCATATCACAGTAGTGTGTGCACAGTTCACATTGGGGCTGAAAATAAATCAGACAAAATGTCTGCTTCTGTAAACTATCACCTGCATTTCAATGTTAATTGAATTTGATGCATACTAGGTCACATGACAGTAAATTAGATTTAAGTGTTTTCAATGTTTTTTATCAAGATACTGTATACAATTGTGTTACAAATAAACAAAGATCTCTTCAATATGTATGGTCTTACCACTTCTCATAATGCTGACACCACAGTTGCCTTTTTCAAATTTTACACCATCATATTTGTGTCCTAAGATTGAAGAGAAAAAGTGCGAATGAAACTGCAATGTCTTTTTCTTATGTGTCAAAGTCGTTCCTTATTCTTTAAAATTACATTTCTCGCATTAGGGATTTATTTTTTAGAATAGATAACCAGGCTAATAGGCTAACATTTGGTAGTGAACCTGTTACCTCACGAGACCTGTAATAAAATCATGTATCATACCGTACGCCGTCTGTGCAGCTTACATTTGACATATAGGCAAGCTTATCTGTTTAAAGCTAATTCATGACACAATACAATTTGGGGAATGACAACTGCAAAGGAGACTCAAACATTTGCATGACGCACTTTAAAGTCATTGATGTATTGAATTGGCATAGCTTTCTCAACAGTACCAAAAGAGTACAATACGTTTTTCATTGAGTCAAAAGGTTAACTTTAGGCCAACTTTTTTGATCACTAAAATGATCCAATGTTTTTGATTAGGAGACAGATTTGGAGCGGATAGCAATGTGGCACTGACAAATGCAGTAAGCGGGTTCATTATGACCAATTTATTATCACCTATAGTTTGTTTTACTGGTTTGATTTGGGACATGGCAGAGAGGAAAAGAGGGTAGGAAAACATTCTGGATGGTGATTTAAAAAAACTGGACAGCAAGGCAATTGCAATACTTGCATACATCCATTACAAGTAAGGGAGGCAATACCGACAATATGCTGAAGCATTTATTGACACATCCTGCAATAAATTAAAGCAAAACTGTTTCAATTTATCAAAAAATAATTGATAGAGTTCGTAAGAAATCAAGATTGATAACGTAATAGAATTCCATACAATTGTTTTAACTCCTCGCCCAAAGATCTTGGTATTTCCTTTGGAGATGGAGAGCATCACGCCTCAATCATAGAACTGAAAATAATGAGATATTTTGGAAAATACTGTATCTTGTATTTTGTATGGTTATGACTGTAACCATCACACAGAAGTTACTGACTATGACATTGTTGTGTAGGATGATGCAACGACTTAAAAGAAAAGAAATGGATTGAAAGGATGCATCCTATGTTTTTGATTCTCATACCTTTCTCTTTTCCTACTACAAAAATATATATATACCCATAATGCCCAGGTGAATATTCATGGTAGATACAACTCTTTATTACTTTATTCATCGTTTTATGCATTACTTTATTCATTGTTTTGTGCATTATATTGAAATAAATTAAATTACAGTTGAAAAAAGCTAGCCCTCACCTGTTGGAGTTGTCACAGTGCACTCACTATATGGTAATTGATTAAGCCCTTCTTCGACTACAAGTCTGATCTGTAAAAAATCAAGTGTTATTTTCTAGATTCTTCGTACCTCTCTACAAAATATTTCTGAGGAGTTTAATTTCTTACCAGTCTATCAGCACAAAATACAAAATCTCCTCTGCTGGTAAACCTATAAAAAAGGGGAAACAAAAAGTCAAAATTGATAGACATGACTGAATATAACATGTTATAACAATGCTTAATCACCGTGATTTGGGTAAATCATCTCATGTGTGAATTCAATGCACAATAAATTGCTGGTCATGTTTGGGCAAAGATACACACAATCAAAAGAAAATAACAGCTCTTTGTTGTGTCTTTGCAATAGCTGCAATGGGTTTCAACTGTTCCTTGTCTGAAATTGCCTATTACAGTCAAAAAATGGAATATGCTAGCAAAAATTATGCCTTTAGACAGTTTATGACTGCTTTAAATGTCAATTTAGTCCTGATACCTTAAGCTGTCAAAAGCTCCTATAGTTCAAAACGAGCTAACGTTGGTATCTGATCTCTACACATGAACTAACTTCCTCAACTGCTAGTTGATCCACTTACTTAGGCCTAATGGGCCGCAAAATTGTGCAGTGAAATCTAGACCTAAAAAAAAGAAACTAAGACTACATTGGAATGTTTATTAAATCTGGTAAATCACTACTGGCTATAAAGTCTGATTTGCACTGTCTTTATGTTTAGATCGTTTTAGACAAGTTTAGGCCCATGATGTGATGATGACTCACTTATCTCTAATGATGGTCTGTAATTCCCGTATTTGGTCATTCAATGGAAGCAATTTTAATTGCGGACCGATCTGTCGTTGAATTTCGCTGCTCAATACATTATCACATGTTTCGGAGATTTCTGCATCTCTGTTGGAGACTTCCAGCACAGAGTGACCGCAATTAGAGAATCGAACCTGCTTAGTGCTGTTTGACATAGCCGCGTGCTCTTGGATGTCATTGTTTAGCTGCTGATTTTGACAAGGCATTGTGATTTCTAAACCAATGTTCTTATCAAAATACTTTTCCATAAAATTACTTCTACCTAAACACGTTAAATACTATGATTTCAGTTTTTAAATAACTATTCTTATTCCCATTTTCGTTCCTCAAGATAAAGTAGCTAGACCGACTAATCCACAGCAAAGGCCGGGTAGGAGGAAAATAAACAATGCAACCGGAAGTTGTCACCGAGTATCCGGTCCACAGACATAGAACACGTGTTCTATCTCTATGGTCCGGTCACTCAGCCAACTGTGTTATTTCGTCACTTGTTTAATTTGAAAAGAACTCTAGATTGCTACTTTCTCAATCCATAAAAATTTTTTTAAAACTAATAACTATCACTATAACAACTATCCTTAGTTGAATAATTTTTTTAATAGAATTATATTACTTATATAATTCCAATTATCTAAACAATTGCCTTGCAGTTTTTAAGTGTGAAGGACAGGAATATTTACCCCTCCTTTCTCTTCTGACTGACTGTTTACAGAGAAGTCTTATCTTAATTATCATTTTACATTATGCAGTAGATACAGTAGCATATCAATTTTCTATCATGCAAATTGCCGGAGTTCCCGCTTTTACCATTCGAATAACATAAGCCACCTGGAGAGAAGTTGCTTATATTTTTCCTTATTTTATGACATATTTTAAAAGAAGATAAAGATTATGCATTATATTGAATTATTAAACGTAACACAAAAATATAATACATTCTGCAAGTATTTTATATTGATCTGTTCAGGAGGATTCGCATTTTTACATGAACCCCTGCAAATGAATAGCCTACATAAACAGCCATCGTCTACTGTTGTTAACACCTTTGTTATAAAACCTGAAATCTGACCACAGTTTATTAGTAGGCTTAAAATTTTTAATTACTTCACTTTGGAAAATCTTGAGGGTCCCCTCTGTTTATAGGCTAGAGCAATCATCACCACATGTTCGGGTGATGAACAGTTATTACAGCGATTGACTATTATTGACTATCAATTAAGAAGGATGTTTATTTCTGTGAATATGGGTCCCCTTTGCATTTTGACCCATATCGACAGGATTTATGAATGGTCACATGGCCTGGGCTGCTCCTTTGTTGTCAGGGGGTCAAGCCTGTCAACTCCAAAAGGTAATTGGTTATAGAGTTTGGGTGGTATTGGTTTGCATGGCGTTACTAGTGAGAAATACCGGGTCACTTGGAAAATAAGGGTATCATCTAAATTAGATAAACAAAACAAGCCATTTGTGGGTCTTTTTGTTTTGAATATCTATAGCCTATCTAAATCTATCTTTTTCGACATTGTTTTAATCTGACATGCTCTGTGCGTGCTAGTCTGAGTGTGGCGCCTAGAATATTTCGTTGGAAGGGTTGTGGAATTTAACGTATTTTTTAATACAGTACAGTAGGATACCAATAATCGGCTATTGAGCCATTCGAACACCATGGCCCTTAAGCTGGGCACTTGAAAACGCGCGTTCCCGCTTGGAATTTGTGGGCGCGCTCTTTATGCCAGGCCGCAAAAAAAAGAAAGAAAAAAAGGGGTGGGGGGGGGCACGAGTCTGCCGTCGTCTTCAGGGGACAGGGGCTACATTTAGGAAAGACATACAAATCGCACCTTTTATAGGAAAAGCAAGAGGGACGTCATGCAAATGTATAGGACCCCAATATAAATCACGACAAACTCATGGTAAATGGAGTTACAAAGATTTGGGGGCTGTCCCAATATACAAAGACGTCTGTATGATGAAATAATGTGGTAGGGGAAACGAAGCGCGCCGTCTCCATCACATAGAGGCGCGTCCACCTGCTTTAACAGACAGTCTTGGTTTTGAAAAGAGAATGTCGCACTGAGGGGAAATAAACAACAAACTGAACGCTGGAAAAGCAAGGCAAGTGTTTTAATTTGAAAATCTAATGGGCTATTTACCAAATTCAATATGGATGATTCAACTTTAATCACTGATCCACGTATTGTTGATTAAACGACGGCGGGAAGCAAATTTGTAGTCGGTGAATGTTGGCAATAACCCCCTATATCCCATCAGACCCCGTAATGTCCCATATCTTCCTCACACTGGTGGTTTTCAAAAAAACATTCAACAGCTCTGTAACCCACATTCCTGAACATGTGTGCTATATGCTCTTTTGTAATTCAGTATTCCTTATATAATTGATTTGACCACATACAAAACTACAAGATTACATGTTAAGAAAATTGTATGTTTTGTACTTATTGAAGCCTGAGGCATAGGACCTAACTGATCAAATTCAATGTTAATTCATGAAGAAAGAATTACACTTATTAATTTAGACTTGCAAGATTTACATGTGGTTCAGCTCTTTTTCCCTTTGCATGATTACATTTGAACTCAATTGAAGTTTAGATTAACAGTGTATAATATAGAATGAAACTCCTGCCTGATAACCCAATGCCCGTTTTTATAAACTTTGTATTTAAAAACATAACTGTTTGGAGCTAGCCCTCCACATAAACACAGAGTTTAGGATGAAATATCCTCCCGGGATGGTCTTCTCGAGTCCCTGAACTCTACATTTTGCCATGCCTTTGTCTTGGGTGTTAAACAGTGGACATTGTGGGAATAGGGGTAATCATTTATTCACAGAGAGCTCCTGCGTTCCTCTTCTCTGCCTTCCCTGCTTTTGCCACCACTATGGTAATGTAAACAACACACTGTGATTAAAAGAAAGGTACTGACCCTGTGAAACCGAGCTTTCATAGAACTACACAAATTGGTGGTCAGGGTTGCTTAATGCAGTTTTATGCACTTTGTGGGATGTTAAACGCACACACATGCACACACAAATAAAGGTATCTACGAACCACTGTGAGCCCCAGCCTCAAGGAGATAAGATTTGATTGAGGGCTGTTTTTCAATATGTATTTAGAATGTGTAAGACAGTAATTTAGGTAACTTCACACAATGAGCAAACAAGGAGCAATTTAGAAGGCAGGGCTTAAATAAAAAACTAAGAGGTGAAGCATAATCCAAACATGACACAGGTGAAACTAATAAACACACTGCTTGTGGTGTTCCTCCAAGGCACGCTTATGGTAATAACATTCTTAAAACAATTTTACCCCGATATATAATACATAAATACAATGTTTTGTAAATTAAATTGTTTATGAGAATAAATTAGTATCGGTAAACACTGCGGTGTCCAGTAACCTTGTGGCCTTTTAATCTATGCTATAGTGCATTTTACATCTATTATTCATAGAAATCTTCATGGCTTAAAGATGAGTAATGACCTTGTTTGGTTATTGTTTAATCTGTAAAGCTAATCGCTAAGGCTCGAGAAATATGAATCACATTTTTTATGGAAGGAGTTTCACAAATAAGCCCTTCTTCCCATGAGGGTATTGTAACCCTTACTTTTGAGTTGCAGCTCCTGCTATGTTTCTAATTAACTACTCAACATATAACAGATTTTGTCATGAGGGAATTGTTTTTAATACAACAATTCATTCTAAATCACATTACAAACTTTAGTGCTAACAGTGACACAGACTGACAGACACATTGTATTGGGTTTAGCTTTTTGCGACAAGCTTATTCCTGTATAATATTGGCGATGCTGAGAATAAACAAAGTCGAGTTGCAAAAAGCTGAACCCAATACAATGTGTCTGTCAGTCCATGTCACGGTTGACGCTTAGCTATGCTCAGTGTAGTTTGTAATGTGTGTTAATTGTTGTACTAAAAACGATTCCTTCATGACTAAATCTGCTTAATGTTGAATAGTTCCTGAATCAGCATATGAAATGAGCTGCATCCATTATGCTACTTCTTCAAGTGGTAATGTTGATAAGGACCACCTTATAGCAAAGACCCACCCTTTTTCTTTCCAACACTACTCCAAAGAGTTAATTCAAAGACTCTATTTTTATTATACTTTTCCCCTATCTACAAATTGTGTTGGCTCTTTACTGGCATTTGGGATGATTGACATACTGAGCCATCAGCAGAGTAATTGGTATTCAGAGGGGCATGCCGCACAGACAGAGATAATTTAGTGAGTCAATAGACAGCTTCATTTGAGCTTTTAGTCACCACTCCATGCTTCCGTTATATTTTTCCTATACTTGATCAAAAGAAATGCTCCATACATATAACCTAGCAAACATGACCATAACCTTTGTTCTTGATTGATTCTCAGCTCATTCTGTATACAGTATAAATAGTATATATAATAAAGTAATATCGTCAAGATTATTGAGCTGTTGTTGGCTTTTTTTTTGCTGAAAGGGATAAAAAGAGTAGGCCTTTGAATGATTTAATCACCCTGCTATGGTCCCCATAGGCAAACCATTTTTGGTGCCTGATAGAACCTTTTATGAAGGATTTAACTAGAACCCTTTCAGATGGTTATGCCCAGAACCCAACATAAAGCTGATAGATCAAACCCAAGTATTTTCCTGACAGTGTCACCAATATTGTCATCCGACTTCATGAATTCCGTGATGTAATTTTTCTAAGGATTAATAAAGCACCCATCCATTAATCAATCAATGAATCTGTCCGTCCTTTTGTCTATCCGTCGAGGTAGAGTAAACTGCGTCTGTAAACTTTGGGACCCTGTGCATCTGTTGTCAAGCAGGAACATGACAGCTCCAGCTGTAAGTTTCCACATAGGTCTTTTGTCACTTATGTATGACGTAGGGACAAACATTGACAATGTACAGCACCTCTTCCATCTTTGTTGATAATCTCCTTTTCAATCTAAAGTATATTTGGCTGGGTTACTGCCACAAGTTTGTGAGCATATCAGCAAATTTGGCTCAAACAAAGCAGTGGAGAAAATTGCTTCACATCACACCACAATGAAGATGAAAGTGTTTAGGCACATTCCTGGCACCATGATGTCAGACCCCTTATAAGTGGAAAATCATTATCATCATAAACTCCAAGACCAGTTCTATTGAGCCACAATCTCCTCACCCTCTTCCATAGCTGTTGGTGGATTTGGGGGAACTCCCTAGAGATCAATGGTTCTATTGTTGATGGACTCCAAATATAACATAGCCCGTAGCAGCGAGGCCAATCTTATTCAGTATAGATAAACACTGGGCTCCAAATCTATTGGCACCCCTGACTGGGAATTCACAAACAACACTTAAAAAACATAAACATAATAATTATAGAGATAAACTCAAAATACAAGCATGTGAGAAATAATGTACTTTATGAATGTTTCAATGGAACCAAACAAAATCAAGGTTTCATAATTATTGACATTGGGCACCCTTAAAGATTATTATAAATACCATCTGCCAAAACTAAACCAGGAAGTAAATACATTTAGTTTAAGTTTATCGAAGCCTTAAAGGGACCAATTTTCTTAAACAATATATGTTGTCGTTTAGGCTAAATTATGAACTAGTTCGGGTCATAGGATCAATGTAAGAGAAATTCACATATTTTTCCGACCACCGGCATTTAAATAGTTAATTAATTGTACACCACAATGCCCATAGATCATTGCACGAATCTGCTGTTTGGTTGCGAAATGCTAAATGATGATACAATGTTTAAAATACAACATTGGATTCTGTTGAAAAATCGCTTTAATGAACTATTTTGAGATAGTATATAACTTTCTGTTTCACTGGGGTATAAAAATTAGGTAACACGCATGCAATATCCCTTTCATCCAACACCATGAAGAAAACAACAAGATTCCCAAGATTCACAAACGATAGAATATACCACTGAGCACTATCAGGGCTTTTTTTTTTTAAAAGATGTGGTACAGTTGAAAACCTCACTGGTAGAGGACGCATATGCATTTAGCCTCCCATGATAGGGAGCAGGATGGTGAGTGAAGCAAAAAAATCCCCAAGAATCACTGTGAAAGAAATGGATACCTTGGTGGCATCTTGGGGTCACCAGGATTCAAAAAGCACCATTGGACACCACCTCCACAACCACAGGCTCTTTGGAAGGGTTGCCAGAAGAAAGCCTTTCTGACCAAGACACAGAAGGAAGCGCTTGGAGTTTGTCAAATGTCATTTAAATTATGACTGGAAAAAGGTGCTTTGGTCGGATCATGCGAAAAGCTAACGTTTTGGTCAGATACAGCATCGGCATGTGTTGCGTCGAAACAGAGATGCATGCAAGGAAAGGCACCTCTATCACAACGTTAAATATGGTGGTGGGTCAGTGATGTTTTGGGGCTGTTTTTAATCCAGAAGTCCTGGGGCACTGAGGCAATAAGGAATTCCACCAAGTAATTTATCAGGCAATTTTGGCTGACAATCTGGTTGCCTCTGCCAGAAAGCTGAGACTGGGCCGTAGGTGGACTTTCCAACAAAACAAGAACCGAAAACATACCTCAAGATCCACACAGAAATGGTTCTGTGACAACAAAATCAATGTTCTACAATGGTCATCTCAGTCGCCGGGCCTTAATCAAATCGAAAACCTGTGGGCTGAGTTGAAGAGGGCAGTTGATAAGCGCAAATCCAAGAATGTGATGAATCTTGAAAGGATCTGCATAGAGGATTGGTACAAAATCCCTCCAGATGTGTTCCTTAACCTTGCCAAACATACAGGAAAAGACTCCATGCTGTTATCCTTGCCAGAGGTGGTTGCACTAAGTACTAAATGAGGGGTGCCAATAATTTTGAAACCGTGATTTTGGTGAATTCTTTTTTTTTTATTAAATAATTTTATGATTTTGGTTAGTTCCATTGAAACGTTCATAATGTACATTATTTCTCACATGTTGTATTTTGAGTTTATCTCTATAGTTAAGTATTGTGTGTGCATTGCCAGTCAGGGGTGCCAATCATTTTGGAGCCCACTGTACCTTTCCCTTTTCTGAGGAGTGATGATAGTTATCAAAAACTTAAAAGGGTAAAAGGGTTTAAGGTTTGATATGATTTGGCCAATTTTTATAATACAGTAATATATTTATACTTGTTTTGAAAAACATATTTTGGAATTGAAATGATGTGTAAGTGCCTGCAGTAATTGGCTTGTCAAAGACATTTTTGTATTGTGTTTTGCTCAAAGTTTAATATTACACTAGCCCAGTAGCTACACTTACTGTCTCTTTCATGCCTATATCATCCCCATTAGCCTGAATTCAGGTTCTAGCAAGCGAGGTAAATTATGCACTAGCCCCAATTAACATTATCAGTTGCTGGTTTGTTAATTAACAATAAAATTGCGAATTACAAATTGTTTAAATTTTTTGTTTGCCGATATGTTCAGATTGAAAATGTTGGATAGATAAAGAAAACTGAATCATTAACACCACTGTGAATAAAGGATGTGTTGACACCCCAAATAATTCACTGTGCTGAAACATAAGTTGGTCAGGAGGCAAATGGAAACTTCTGTTAATTTGGCTTGAAACACATTATATGCAAACAGTTAAACAGGAATCAGCAAACAGCCGTTTGCAGTTCTTTAACTGTAAAAGTGCTGGTGTTTATATCTTGAATTAATGTGTTCTTGTCCAGGATTCAACGTTTGTTTCTATGGAATTTCTACTTTATTACGGTGTTTGAAAAAACTAACTGAACTACAGATGTTTATCTAATAAATTTCAAAAGATAAAAAGATTTGATCCTGCTTTCCTTTATATATATTTTTCTGATTCACAGGAGTCCATCCAGCCCAGCCAATCAACATAACCACAATTGCAGTTTAGGACTGCACATTGGGAGACTCTTTTTAGGTTCGACTTCTCAAATCAACGTAAAATTGAGCTTTGAAGCCGACAACTGACATGACATCTCCACCCAGGTGCTCTTCTTCATCTCCAGGATCACCAAATAAACCTTAACCATGATGGACTCAGGGGACCACCACATGACCCAAAGCCGCACCTGCTTGGGCTGCTTTGTAGAGACCAAGGACACCACAGAGCCCAGACCAAAGCCTGAGACACAGCCATGGCCACACCAGGACTACCATGGTTGTCCTGTCTCAGGCTTACCCATGAAGTGTAGGAGTTATGGGGATAAGCTGCACTACGGGGGCCAGTTGCTGCCAGTCCAGATTCTCAGTTCTGAGAAGGCTGAGGAGGGCCAGTCAGACTCGGAAAATGACTCAGAGGACATCAGAAACAAGAATATCTTTGAAAGTTCGCTTCTGGATACGTGCAGCGACGAGGAGCCTCTGTTGACCAACACTAGCCAGGACTGGGGCTGCTTTGAGTCCTTCATCAGTGAGAGTAAGATTGAGCTGCTGGACCTCTGCTCTAAAAATGAGCTGTCTGTCAACCTTTTTTCAGAGGATGAGGATAACTACATGTTTGATGATGAGGAGGAGGAGGACTCCACACTGGACACTAACGTGTGCTCCCTAAAGATTCGCTACGAGTCATTCCAGGACAATGTCCGACAGAAGACCAATGCCAATCAGGAGGATGCTAAGGTAAATTTCTTCCCAAGAGCTGATTCCAAGAACGGTTCAAATAGGCCTTATGATGATGGTTCAAATGTTAAAGTCTTCCCAGCTGAAGGAAATATTAACCAAATCATCAGTGGCTCCGCTCAAGAGAAGCAAAGTGTAATTCAGAGGAGCAGCAATATTTTGGACTCTGGTGAATACAGTGATGGTAGCTCATGCACTGGCTCCTCCCTCGACACATGCCAGATCAAAAGAAAGCACCAATTCCTTTCCAGAGAGAACTCAAGCTTTTCGTGTCAGTTAAGCTATGGGCTGAGGTCCAAAAGAAAAGGCAGATATAGTGAGGACTATCTGTATGATGTGGACTCTCTTGAGAATGAGAAAAGCATTGAGAAGAAAGAGGAGAAAGGTAAGCAGAAGGTCGGCAGGAGGAAAGAACGGGACGATGACTGGTGTCCAAAAAAGAAAAGAAAATACCATTTGAGAGAGCCTCCAGTTGTAATAAAATATGTAATCACTAATCGTTTCAAAGGAGAGAAACACATGTTAGTAAAACTTGTGAAGCTTGACAGATTTGAGAAAACTGTTATCTTAAATGAGGATTTAGTTAATAAGTATAAGAGACTATCCCCTTTAAAAGACTACTGGGAGATAAAACAAAAAGCTATGCAGGAGCAGTGCAAACTATTTACCACTGATAAAAACAAGTATCTGAATGGCCGCAGACGCTCGCACAACTCAAGCTCACCAAGACAAAAAAACAGGAGTGCCAACAGGGTCAGGATTCAGAGAATTCACGCTGTGACCCCCTTGTTAAATAGCAGCATAGATGTGAGTGTTGAGCTTGTACCTGCTACTACAGATATAGAAGTGGAGAAAACACTGCATCCTAACTGTGCTAGTATGTTAACCCAAGGTATTGTGACCAACATAAGTAGATCACAGATGTGGAAAGAAGCAACACAAGGCAGCAAGTCTGTGAAACTCCATAAATTCAAAAGTGAGGCTAGATTGAGGTCCCTCAAGATACGAAGAATTGGGGTTGACAAAACAAAGATAGGCGCACAAGAAGTTATCCCCATAGCATTCCGTCAGAATCTCAGTACAGACAATTCAATTGCAGGCAGCACTAAGATTACCTCTCGTAACAATGTTATTGTTACACCAGCCACTTGCAACAACAATATGAAAGAGTCTGTTAATGTGAACAGTACACTGTCAGTTTTTGCTGGAGGTTACCTCCGCAGTTTATTGGATGGAACTGATTCACTGAGTAGCCTTGATATCTCCTATTACCCCCAAAAGAAGCATTCCATGCGGCCTTCTCATGACCCCTCCCAAGAAGACAGTCCATTTAGAAACATCCAACTGGCTCAGGGTAGCGTTCCATCTCGTCCATCTGCGTTGAAGCTCAAACCATCCCCCTCAAACTGTACCGATTTGTTGGAACCGGGCATTTCTCATGTGTGGCAGTCTGACACTGACACACTGTCATTTGAACAAGACATTGCACCGTCATCAACTGGCATGAATGTTGGCTTTGCAAGTCAGATGCAAGAGTCGGAATGTAGTCAAGTCAATTTAAACAACACTAGACTACACTTAACAGTGGAATCCACTCTGACCTGCAAGATTGCAGCTGACAATAGACACTTAACGTTGAACAGAGCCACCCTGAGCTCTGACAATGGTCGGCTAGTCCACTGTGACTCAGTGAACCAACTGTCAGCCACCACTGACAGTTACAGCTCCTTCGGTCTTCTGTCCGGTGAGAAAGACAATGAGCATGAGG
Source organism: Galaxias brevipinnis (assembly GCA_036023535.2). Taxonomy (NCBI): domain Eukaryota; kingdom Metazoa; phylum Chordata; class Actinopteri; order Galaxiiformes; family Galaxiidae; genus Galaxias; species Galaxias brevipinnis. Next base: position 38,709 of record JAVQIZ010029729.1, read on the forward strand.
TTGACAAAAATTATTGTAATCCAAAACTTGTGGTCCAGCCAAGTGGTTATGAGATCGTTTTACCCAGGGAGTCTACAGACTTACTGGATATATCCAACTTCACTCCAGATAAGTTCAGGCACTCCTTGGTATCAGAAATGTCACCATCCATCACTCCAAGAGAACCGGAGCGCCGTGAAAGTCTGGGAAAACAAGAGGAGATCCCCAAAACCTCGGACGTAAGGTGGGAATCCAGTATCACATCACAACAAAACACCCATGTTAGAGCAGGGAATAATCACCATTTCCAGTTCCATAGTTTACATTGTGAGGACCACAAAGGGATAACAGCTGCGAACATCAGCACAGAAATGAATGAGGACGTTGAATCTGAAGAAAGGAGTGTAAAAGTCCACAAATCAAAGAGGAAAAACACCAGCAGACATAACCGAGGACAGGGACAGGACTCAGTGGGGGAGCGGCGGGGCATAAAGAAGGATAAGGCTCCACGGGTAGCAAAAACAGAAAACACTAAACCTCAACAGACTTCTTGTGCATCCCAAAAAATAAAGAGCTTGTTTAATGCAAAAATTGCTGATAAAATGCATTCAAATGCAGCCAGTAAAGAATGTTCTGGACATACTGAGGATTGGCCTTTAATGCAGGAGCGTGTTGGGATCTGGTTGGATAGCAATTGCAAGAACCTTGTGAAGGATAGCCATAGGGAGTTTGATGAGCCCTCAAACATATTGTCTAACATTGTCTCTGGAATGGCTGAGGTACAGAAGTTCATGAAGGTCTCTATCGCGCCGCTGTGGGACCCTATGACCAGACTTGGTAGTTTTCCTACAGCCAACAGCCTTAACAAAAAGACAATTAAAATCCTGGCTGGTACAACATCAGTTCTAAAGAAAAATGCTGGGTCTAGAAAAAAGGTTGCTGGCAAAGAAGCAAACATTGCTGAAAAGTTCATCCCCTCAGAACCTTTTTTCCCATCCGTCTTTCTGGATGGTGGCATGTTTCAGACGCCCAACCTGTCTTTTCCTGGCACATGTAGGCCTGCACACAAAAAAATTTACAGACACAAAGCCAGTGCAAAATTTGCTTGTGAGGGCAACAAAGGAAAAACAGACTTGGGGAGAGAACATAGTAGCATCAATGGCCTCCAATGAAAAAAGGAGGTAATATTCTCTCACATTGACTGAAGAATGATAAGCTTCCCTCTCACCTCTTACTTTCCATTTGTTATGTATGGCTTGAACTTTTGTGGCAAGGCAAGGACATTCACCTTGAAAATAGCCACACCTGTCTTTTTACCTTATAAATGCATTTCAAACTTGCATGTGAAATTAGGTTCTCTTTATGCAAAATAAGCTATAGCAACAAATAATAATCCCAGTTTCCAACTTTGTTTTGAATGAAAACTACAATGGCTACTTTTTATTAGTGAAATGTTGCAGCCCAGTTTATGATTTTAACATAAAAGATTTTTATTCACAGTGTCGTTATTTTCCTAACTGTTTGAGGGAATTGAGAAAACACATATTTTGTAAGGTAATCAAAGTAAATTGGCAGTTATTCAGAATTTTAATTGCAATGTTATTATACATTATGCACTACTTGCTTATTCTGATTGCTAAAATAATAACTAGGTTAAATAATTATGGCAGTTTTAAGTCAAGTGCCAAAATATGTACTTGCAAATATGTACATATTTTCATATCAAAATGACTTATTTTAAAATTATTGATGTTGCTTTCGGGACTTCTCTGTACTGTAGTATGATTAATGAACTAAATATACAAAATACTATTTTACATTACTACTTTAGTGCAATATTTATACTATTTAATCTATCATGGCAAAATAAGTTCTAACTTTAACAATAATTAACAGTCACATAAGCATTGAAGTTACTACCAATACTGTAGAGATATCTGGATACTGATTCATTGCTTGTTACAAAATTATTCTTTACCCTGGTCAGCAAACTGGTAAATGGACCACAAAAGGGGTACCGTAGTTGTCACCATGTGGACACAAAAAAGTATTTAGTTTTACCCAGTGTTAGTGTTACTTCCCCAACATACTGCACATACACATGTATACCACTTATATAAACATATATACAACTAGCATAATGTAGTTAATTCAAATTCTTGAAATATACAAATATACCGGTAATACATTACAACTGAAATAGAAAATCTGTCTAAATATTATTACATTGACTATATTGAAATGTTGTCCACAAGTAACACAACAAATATTGAATGTTGTGAATTTAAAAACAGCATAAAAAGCAGTGTTCTATCTCTATGACTGTTACTATCTACTGTGGTGACAGTACTATTAAGGAAAACAAGGTGAATCTTATGTGAAACTAAATGTTATGCTACAACTGGGGCTGTGACTAATGGTGTGGTCTGATCAGGTATTGCAGTTAGTTTTAGTACAAGAATGCAATAAGCATTGGTTGTACAGAAGGGTAACAATCATTTACGATTATTCTTAATGTCTGATATGTTGGACCTGTTTTCTTTGAAAAACCACAGTCATAAATGTGTTAAGGGTCAGAAATGTTAGTAAAGATAGATGTTCTGTGTGCTTTATTTTATGAGTGGTCCTGACATTATTTATATGTATTAATGTATTATGTATTAAAAACAACATATTTACCAAAAATGCTTAATTTTTGGGTTAGAATAAAAGTGTAATTTAACTTAATGAATACTGTCAAGGTTGTTGTCAGAGACAATTCCGAACTACTTTCCGCAAAAAGAATGTATATTTTTCAGCGTACCTATTTATTAAATATTTTCTAAGTGCATATTTTGATTAGAAAGTGCTGTGAAGTATTTGTGCTTTTAAATACTAATTGAATCTTTGTATGCAGTAAAATGGATGTATTTAAACCCGTCAAAAGAAAAACAGAGCGATCACTTCTACAGAATGAGCTCCTACAAAAAGGGAGGTCTGCTAGAAAAAGCCACAATATAATGTGTTTTCTTCAGAAAGACGAATGTTGTGAGTTTTGTGTTGGGTTATGTTGAGGCAAAACAACTTTTATATTAAATGACAATTAAAACGTATCCAATGTTTGTATTTTTTCTTCACTACTTCATAGATTTATAGCTCCTCTTTATTATTTTGTTTATTTAGAACTGGTATTACAAATAACACTAAATTATAAAATAATGTTTTAATTTTTATATTGTGAAAAGACCTGTATGGAGATTTTTGTAATAATGTATAGGGGTAAATCTAAAAATAAACTGGGATTTTGAGTGCTGCCTTTAGATTCAAAGTGAATTTCTAGTTTTACTTAATATTATTTTAGCAAACCCAATGACGTAAACGAAAAGTACCAACCCTCTTTTATTAGCTTCTTTTAATTTTCAATCTCACCCTCTTGAAGCTGGGAAAATGTAATATAGTCCTAGTTTTAGTGCTGAACCAGCAGCTCTCTAGTGTGCCAAACATAACTTGTAGGCTAGAATATTGTTAATCACAAACTAACAGTTGACATGTGACATTTCTTTCCACATTCACCCAAAAAGTCGTTCAAGGAGGCCACAAAATGTCAACCATGTTGATGAGTGTCTACAGGGAATGATTGTAATCTATGCATGCAATGTCTGTCTGGACGTATATGTTATGTCTCCTCCCGAACAAAGTAAGAAGGGTTGGGTAATTTGATTCCCGCCACGGTATGTGGAAACAACTCTTAAGGCGCTTCCAGTCAATAAAGACATGACTGCTGTTCTTATGGAGGATTCCAAAGTATGCACACCTTACTCATTACCAAAGCACAGAAAACACTGAAGCAGGAAACCCCTGCACCTTGTATGGGCACTGTCAAATCTGGGAGTGGCAGGAGAATCCACAGGCTAGCCAGAAACGTCTGTGGGAGATGTAGTAAATTGGTGAAGCATGCATGCCCAAGGGCTTCAGCTGGGCTTGATGTTCCCCTATGGGAGAAAAGGGTCCTGCTAACATACTGAAGATTTCTGTAAGGATCCAATAGAAAGTCTGGAAGACAAGTACATGCACATGTAAAGTATTTATTAGTAGTCAGGCAAAGTCAAAGAACAAGCAGTAATTTCAAAACCAGGATAATAAAAACAGTCGGGGCATGGGTGGAACTATGAATTGTGTACAAGTGAATGTACACAATTTACACAAACTGTTTCTTTCATAAAGCTCCTACACAGTTTGTTAATCAAAACCATTATTAAATATATTTAGTAGTGAAGAAAATTACCTGCACAAATGGGAACAAAGTTATAATGTATGATAACCTCTATGACACCCAAATATTAGGAGGGCAACCATGACCTTTCTTTTCCCTATCAGAAGCACGCCAATTTAATTGTGCAACCCTGACTGAGAGTTGAAATCGTTTAGGTGGCATTTATTAATTTGTTTGACTTGTAATTGCCTCAGTAGTATGGATGATTCCCGTTTTCACATTGTACTATATGTGCAAACATTAGAAAGACATTTCTATTTCGATAGGGTAACACGGCATGACATGTGGCATTTTAATTTCAATTGTAAATGCTGCAGGGTCAAATTGGGTCAGCATTTCAGAACACCTGCAACTCAGACTACAATGCCTTACAGTGCCATATTTAAATATAAAATAAGTACATTTATAAAAAAATATGTAGGCTTTGCTGTCAAAAGTGACAAAATACACCCTTGAGAAACTCAAAAGCTGTTATTTATCTTCTGTATTTAGGCAGCCTATACGTAAGAATAATCTGTTCACTTTTTACTGGCTTACATTGTTGCTGAGCTAGGCTACATTTAGGCCTAGTACCTACTTAACTAAATAATTCATTATTGGACGTAGGCCTACAAAGATAACAATGACATCGATCATCTCGTCTGAGTAGGGTAAGTAGGAACATCTTATCTCCCAAAAACTAAGTCCGGCAAAGGACAATCTAACAAAGACTATCAAGACTCATCGAGTATTCAATGATTTAGGGTCGCATACGTGAGTGAGTTTAAGAAATAGGCGGTGGCGAGTACATCGGGCTACAGCATCTCTTGTATGGGGGCATTTGCAAATAGTTTTGCTACAATAATGACCCAATACCCCATACTGTTGCCTCGCATTTACACTTGTGCGCCACAAGAAACGCCGTTGGAAGGGCAGCGCAACACAGATAGAACGCAGACGTCTTTCACGTGACCTGGTTGATTTACGTCAGATGTTGTGTACCACGTGCGTCTTCAACTATCTGCAACGAAAAGGGAAACTTGGCTGACTATTAATTCCAGCTTGATTGTGTATTTTATTGCAAACATAATGCCTAATATAAAAATATTTGGTGGCAGCTCTCATCCGGACCTCTCTCATAAGATTGCCGAACGTTTAGGACTTGAATTGGGAAAGGTTGTGACGAAGAAATTCAGCAACCTGGAGACATGGTAACTGCATGGATGTGTTTTCGTTCATATATTTATGTAATATTCAGATTCTAACTTTCTCTACGTTAGCTAACGTTAATCGACCAATTAAGCTTTCATTTTAAAACGTTAGCGTTGTTAACTGGTACAACCTACTGAGTTTGATGTTGTGTCTAGCACGTGGATCATGATGGATGATTTACCCAATGGCTGTCAGGCGCACAACGTATCAAAGCTAGCTAGCTTGTTGCTTTCCTCGGTTGTCAAGACTGTTAACGAGATAGCTATCTATCTAATACCGCAAAAAATTATCCTCGCTGGCTTGATCAGTTACATCTCACGGTGGATAAAACGAAAGCCGTGTACTACTAGATTATTGGTAGGGACGATTCAGTTGTCCGATAGGGACATGTCCCTACCGTCCCGCCCTAAACCTGACCAGGTTTAATAGGCTGTTTTTTCTGTAGTAGTAGTCTATAATTGTCTAAATCTTCTGCATTTTTGTGGGAAGATTTAAGTGAAAGTGTATGCGCCAATGCAATTGTAGTTATGAAGGTTTTGAAGAAACTTGCAAATGTAAGCATCTGAAGTGACTCAACAGTTCTTTCTAATAAAAAGCCACTTACCTCGCCGACCACGTTGACTTAATGACGGCATGTAGTGTTGTACAGATGGGTGTCAAATTAAAGGAAAAAGCTGAATAGATGAGTGGTGAAACATGATAAATGCAGATGTTTCCACACAGGTTAAGGATACAATTAAGGAAATAACATCCAGTCATGGTTGTTATGTATAGAAATGCTGAGCAAGCCCAGTTCATTATGATTTTGTTTTAAGATGGCAAGAGGAAAAGATCTGAGGGACTTTTAAAGAGGGTTCATTGTTGGGGCACGGATGGCAGGAGCTTCAGTCACAAATACTGCTCATTTGGCTAGTGTTTAAATAGGAATGGTGACTAAAGTGACACCTGCATTTAGGTCTATGGAAAATACATTAGTAAATAGGGTCAGAAACACCAAGAGAATGTTACAGGCCTAAATGCCTGAACCCTACAGTGCGTGGATCCAGTGGCTCTGTTATGCTGTAGGGGGAATTGTACTGGCAATGGTTTGGGTCCACATCTCCCCTTAGAGGGAAAGGTCACTGCAAATCAATATGAAGTTGTTTTGAGTGATCACCTTTATCCTATGTTGAAACATTTCTATCCTGGTGGCAGTGCTGTCTTCCAAGATAATGCCCCATAGAGCACGAGGGGTCACTGAATGGATTGATGAGTAAGACAATTATGTGAATCATGTGCTATGGCCTTCAGTCACCAGATCTTAACTCAATTGAACACCTATGGATGATTTTGGACCAACGTGTTAGACAGCGCTCTCCGCCGCCAAAACACCAAATGAGGGAATATCTTTTTGAAGAATGCTGTTCCATCCCACCAGTAGAGTTCCAGAGACTTGTAGAATCATTACCACGGTGCATTGAAGCTGTTTTGGCAGCACGTGGTGGCCCAACACCTTACACTTAGTTGTTTTTTTCATTAATTTGTCACCTGTTTGTATGTTCAAGACAATGGCATATAGTAAAATGAATTGATTATTTGAAATGAGTATTTACCATTTGTAAATATAGTAATTGTAAAATGTGTGCCACTGTAGTTGAATGTGGTTTTTAGTCAGCAAAAACCTTAAACTCAAAACGTTTAAAACAATAGACAATATTTGAATAATGGCTTAAAGAAAAAAGACAGGTGGCAGTGGGTGATTGAATGGGACCAACATAATTATTGTGTTACAAAGGTCTGTAATGAGGATTCACACATAATATAGTCTTGTGCTGGTCTAGGTGACCTGTGGCCCTGCACTGGACTGTAAAGCGGAGTATGGCTTAGAGGGATAGGTTGGCATTTTTATGTTGTACCACCTTATCACATTGTTTCTTGAAGATGCCCTGGCAGGAAACACTGATACGAGGCACAACATCAAAAATACGGAACTATCCCTGTAAGGTACCATATATATAGAATGTTACCAGCAAATTCGTTTTCCTTTTTATCTTCTTGTCTTTTCTTTTTGCAGCGTGGAAATAGGGGAGAGTGTCAGAGGAGAAGATGTTTACATTGTCCAGAGTGGTTGTGGTGAGATTAATGATAACTTAATGGAGCTCCTTATCATGATCAATGCGTGCAAGATTGCCTCAGCCTCACGAGTGACTGCTGTTATCCCATGTTTTCCTTATGCAAGACAAGACAAGAAGGACAAGGTGGGGGTGAGCAAAACTTGTTTTTTATTCTATTAGAAGTAACTAAATCAGTTAAATTCCGGAAACATCTGAACTGATCCGTCCTACAGTAAGGTCTATGTCTTTATTTAACTTTTGTATTGTATAACAGTATTGGAGAATTTACTTGATTCTGTGCAAATATTACTTCTACAAAAATGCATGTATCCTTGTTGGTTCTTCCTCTAGAGTCGAGCACCCATCTCAGCGAAATTGGTGGCTAATATGCTGTCTGTCTCTGGAGCAGATCATATTATCACCATGGATCTCCATGCCTCTCAGATACAGGCAAGCATTAAATAACAAACGTAATAGGGTTTTAATTGCCGCTGGAAACGTTAACTATGGTAAGATTGTAGGCCTATTCAGGATAGCAAAAAACTTCATTGATTGATTGTATCGCTATATTGGACAACTTAAGTTCTTACTATGTCTTCTCTTCTGAATTGTTTTTGAGAAGATCATGTTGTTTTCCATTGTCTAAATCTTTCTGTGAAAATGCCATTGTATGTGCTGCATAAGAATTCACCGCTAGACGTACAGCATCTAACGTTGTTTGTGGTAACGACCATTGTGAAAAATGTACACTGTCTTGCCTTCCCTAACCCCCTGTCTCTCTCTACACACACATGTGCACACACACACTTGCGCAATCTCAAACAATCTCAAAGGCCAAGACACACACAAGGTACGGTTGTGTTAAAGGTCGGCATGATTGCCATTTTTACTTTTACTTTAAATATCCATGAAATATATTCTGTCAAATTTTTGCTCAAAGAATAACAATATGTAAAATCACCCAAAGCGGATCAGCACGACAAACGTAATGAAAAATAATACATGGAATGGATTTTAGTTTAATTAGAGGCAGATAATGAAGTTTGATTATATAAATTAGATTGGCTGTAAAGCAGGCTATTCTACCTCTTAGCACGCACCTGCCTGCTCCCAGAGAACAAACCCTTTCTTTGTAAGAAGCCTAACAGCAAGGAACGTTGAGACAGCACTAAGATAGTTGGAGTGGTTGCTTTGATTTAGTCTCGCTAGCATTTGCAATAAGAAATATATAGGCTAAGCCAAAGGGGGCATACAAGAACTCTTGATACCCCCTTAATCAGTCAAATATTTGCTTGAAAACAAATCCGATCTTAAAGTAGTCTGATTGATATTGGCTGGGCAAGTTCCTAGTGCTGTCTTTATTTTTTTTAACTAGCTAGCTAATATCACATACGATTCATGCACTACATGTGAGACACAACTAGTCACCTAACTTGGGTTAAACCTAAAAAAAGATCTGTGGCTAATGAGATTCTCTTCGGATGGATAGGAAGGATTGCTAGATCCAGTTTAGTAAAATGTGTGTGCATAATTCCACCGTCCCACACACGGCGAGACAGCCAGAAGTGCACAAATGTTTTGGTTTAGTGTTAAGCGGATAAATGAGCATTTGGAAACACTTGCAAACAAACATTAGGCCAGACATGACAGACATCCTTTTCAATTAATGTCCAGTTTTAGTTTTGATGTATTACATTTTAAAGATTAATTAAAATATGATGAACAATTAGGCTTGTTGTATATTTTATATGTACAGTTGTCCCAACACAACAAATTTGCACACCTTAAGAAATTACAAGGTATTAGCTTTCAAATAATACTGCACACTTTGATATGATACTTAAACTTATTCAGTAATTGGTTGTTCAATTAAGGTATGTCTTTAATTATAGACAAACATAAAAGTAGTTTAGGAACCGTTAATAAACTTGGTCTGATTTCATATCCATTAAATGCATTTTCTTTCTTCCGATATTCAGAAATCTGTTCACTTGTGCAATTTTGTAATTTTTCTGACATTTTCATAATTTAAATTCTGATGCTGAACTTTTATGTTTAAAGGGCTTCTTTGATATCCCTGTGGACAATCTCTACGCAGAGCCAGCAGTGCTGAAATGGATTAAAGAGAACATCAACGAGTGGAAGGATTGCACAATAGTGTCTCCCGATGCTGGAGGTGCAAAAAGGTAAAATATAAGGCTTATATCTAGCTGACTAATGATGGAAAAAAGTTATTGAAGTATTAAGTGAGTATCCTTATTGTTAAAGTATTTACTCCTTAGAAAGACACACACAAAATCCCCGTCCTCGATAATTAATCTTCAAAGGGGTGTAACCTACTGTATATTTTTCATTGCTGTATGCTATACATTATTTTTAAGCTGAAGTATGGAACTTTTAGTCGTTGACTTACGTCCAGAACAAAAAAGTTCTCATTCAAACAATTTTATTTAGTATTCGTACGCGATCTCTACTGCATTATTATGAACATTTTTAAATATTCTGAGAAGATGTAACAGACTAACTGCAGTTAGCTGAAGAAGAAAAAACTGCCGAAAAAAGGCAAGAACTGTTTTGTTTGTAGATGACAAAATGCCATTTTTTAAATGTAATCTTTGTTTCAATATCTCTAAAATCATTGCAGGGTCACTTCCATAGCAGATAGGCTAAATGTGGACTTTGCACTGATCCACAAGGAACGAAAGAAGGCCAATGAAGTGGACCGCATGGTTCTGGTGGGGGATGTCAAAGACAGAGTAGCCATTCTGGTTGACGACATGGCAGACACCTGTGGCACCATCTGCCTTGCTGCAGAGAAGTATGTATGCGTTTTTTATACGACCTGAAAAAATAAATCCAAGAACATTTGAAAGAGTGAATGTGGAAAGTGAAGCAGACAGATTTGGCTTTTGGTAGATTCCACCAATATAACTGAACTGTGAACCTTTTGAGCAACCCGACACTTGACTTTATATGTCACGCTAGCAACGATATTTGAAATCCAATAGAATTTTGAACAATTGAAGAATTGGAGGCAATTTGAATGCGATGACCTACTGCAGGACAATCATTGGTATTCACCCTTGAATAATTATTACCGTAACTATACGCAGCAACTGTCAGTTATCTCATTATAAAATGAAGGCATGACATTCGATTTGTTTTAAGGTTCTTACAAAGATTCTGGGTCAAAGAAAATTGTCAGACCATGTATAGAATGGTTGGCATACGTGCCAATGTTTAATTTAATATATGAATTTATTTCTCTTGTATGAGCATGAGCTAGAGGAGTCCCTCCTTTCCTGTGTTGGTTGCTTTACAGAAAAGTACAATACTCATTTGTGATTGTAGTTTCAGTTTCTGTAGTAAACCGGGGACAGTCATGCCTTACAAAGGTTAACAGGGTGCATTGCAAATGAGGCTAAAAGAATGTTAATGTTCCATAAATAATTAACTTACAATGGTGTGATTAAACAAGCAGGTCTATATTAGGGGAATAAGGTAAGACAAATCCCCCACCTTCAGCCATTTAGAATCAAGTATTCAGCAATGTCTTTGTGTGAACTTGAAAAAGCAGTTTGAAATGTGCGTAACATTTCCTGTAATTGTTCAGTTTAATGTAACCTAGTGATATATCTCGAACATTTCAGGCTTGTGTCTGCTGGTGCTACTAAGGTCTACGCCATCCTGACCCATGGGATCTTTTCCGGCCCGGCAATCTCACGCATTAACAGTGCCTGTTTTGAAGCAGTGGTTGTGACAAATACCATCCCTCAGGAGGACAAGATGAAGCAATGCTCAAAAATACAGGTTAGATAATGGAGCATATTTAAATGTATTTAAGTGTGTTTGTAGAAAACATCCCATACACAATTTTCCTTCTTAAAAATGCATGCAACAGCAAACTTGTGTTCCCACTATTTTAAAAACGTCCAGATGACATTATTTTAAAAATAATTTACTACCGCTGATACAAAGACCTTGTAACAGTTGTTCTATGTCAACTAATATTATATTTGGCTTGGGCCTTAAGTTTGTTGAAAAGTTGCAAAACACAAGACAACTGGAATTGCTAAAACGAAGAGTCTAAATAGTCTTTACTATTTCATTATCTACATAAAAAATAATACTTGAATCATTTGCTCCTCTAATATCCCTAGGTCATTGACATATCTATTATCCTAGCCGAGGCTATTCGCCGGACACACAATGGAGAATCTGTGTCTTATTTATTCAGCCACGTTCCTTTGTAACATCCTAAGGGAACCTCGGCAATACCATGAAGCTCAGGGCACAAGTACCAAAAAAGGAACCTTGTGAGAACCACCACAACTCACTAATCTACTCCCTCATATGAGGCAAATTGATCAAGTAGGTAGTTAGGAAATAAATGCATTTTGTGAGTATAATTTTTAACTCCTTGCTTCCACTTTTGTAATGGCTTTTTGCCAATATACTATTAAAATGCACTAGCTATCAATTGTTTGAACGATGTCACAATGTAGTATGTGTATGTATTTCATGTTTTTATTTCTTTGTTAATTAATGTAGGCATTGATAATTAAAAGTATTAAAGGTCTAGTTAACGTTGCTGCTGCCCTCGTTGACAAACTCTTTAGCTCTATTGTTGCACGTTGCATATTATGACACTTATCATAGCAATTGAATGAGTGAAAAGGACATGATTGATCAAATCGAAGGTTCCCCATGTGTTGAGTTGTGGTGTCCTTTCTGTCAGTCAAACAGCCAAGAGAAAGAACAACAATAAATATGTCCATGTTGTTGCCTTTGACAACAGGTTAGATAGCAATGAGTCACCCAATAAATGGAAAACTAGTATATATCTTTGGATTGACCATTTTGGTTGTACCAGCGTTAAGTGCCAGTGGATTCCAGACCATAATCCATTCTGCTCATTTTAATTATGCGCTTGTTCTTTGTTCACAAAGTATGTTTTAAGATTTGGGCCCTCTGCTCCTGTTGTAGCATGTACAGTTCCAGGGAGGTGACTTAAGCCCAAGATGCTGCTTTGTAAATTAAAGATGAAATGTGATTGCATTCGAGATTTAGGTAATTTTGGTTGTTCATCTTCATTTTTTTGTATGCCAGTTACTAGAAAGAATTTGCAGTTTACTATTCCAAGTGTCTTAATTTTTTTGTGTACTATAATACATTATCACTGTTTGTTGTGCTGTTGACTTCATCAATGTAAATTATTTGACTTCATCAAGCAATACATGGAACAAATTTTAATTTCCACCACAGATGAAATGTTAAAGCGCACATATTGGATGGCTCTAGAACTCAATATGGGCTGGATTTATGGCTGAGAGCAATATTGCTATTGTGATACAGTAGACCTCAAAAGTATTTTAGCTCGCCACAGTCCATATTGTTTCCCATGTTTAGTTAGGTAATGTTTATACATTTGGTTTCTCAACTTTAGCTAAGAATTATGCCAATGCTAAGGCCTATTTTTTATGGGTCCAACATGATTGAGTAGGAATACCTAATTAGATTAGCCTTTTAACAACTGTTTCTGTATACATTCCAGTTGAATATTTTTTGTATCCATGGAGATTAGTTACTATTTGATTCACTTGTCCTGACATGTATCGACCCAAGGATAAATAAAATGTCATAAAAAAATTTAATTGACTGCCTCATCTATTCAAGATTAACCTAACAAAGATGAGTTGCCGAATGATGTGATTCGTCCGGCTTTACCTCTGTCATTACTTTCCCATATTATTTTTTTTACAATCGCTTTGACACTAAACACAACCTTGTAATTTTTCAAAACCTTGGATACAACACTCAAAACTGTCAGCACTTGTTTGTGGTCGTATTAACAAAATCTTGCATTTTGCATTAAAATCTTTGAAGAAACCTTGCAAATTCAAAATAGGCTTAAAGATTTTAGTCTAAAGTTTTTGAAACTTGAAAAACCTTATCTTCAGCATGTAATTTTTTTGTGAACTCTTCAAATCATCCATACAGTAATGTAATTAAATCAGTTAAAAAGACAATTTAACCATGAGACCGGAAGACAGACCATGGTGGGAGGTGCGACACAACAGCAAAATGGAAGAATGATACACGGTGAAAGATTAAACTTTTAAAACTGAGAAATTTAATACGGCACCAAGTGAGAGAAGGAAATTAACTCCCCAGTGAGACATCATTGTTTGATGGAACATCACATAACAACATTTTCTGGTAAGCCCTGTTTATTTATTGAGAAACATACTCTTTACTGGTGCTGGACAAGCGTTGGACAATCCCAGTTCTGAGACAGTGGCTCATATGCAAGAAGAGAAGGAGTCAGTGAATCCTTGTTTTGTCTTGTTTTGAACTGTCTTAACACTGCTCTAATGATTGCTTTTGTTGTCCTCCAGGTTTTGGTCAGGAATATGCTTTAATTCCTGCTACTGCATTAAAAAGAAGCTCTGGATCACCACTACTGTCACTACTGTGATTATAACCAAATCAATTCAGAGTTCAACGTTGATAAGCACACCCTGGCAGACCCAATAATATACCCCTCTCAACCTTTACTGTGGCATTGTCCAATATCCTCCCCTTGGGTTCACCTTTGCGTCAATCGCCAACACACATAGCACAACCGATTTACCAAAGAACATATTTTGCACATTATACCCATCAAGAGCCTCAATCTAAGCTACTTGAGCTTGCTCAGAGCAGAGGTAAGTAAAACATACTATATAAAACAATATGTATACACTTAGTGAATAGCTACTTTTAACTGTATATATATATTTCTGTATTGTGTATGTTGTAGCAGCCTTGAGGAGCAGCATGCAGAGTGTGGACCAGCCTCCGATCCCTCCTGGCTGTCAGGAACAGTCGCAACATGGAAGCAAACTCCCAGCAGCCACCAGACCAGGACTCTGGAGGCCGTCTCCGTTACCCTGCAGCAAGGACTCCACTAGGTGGGTTAGATGTTTGCTTCTAATTTTATTATGGATAGTTTCTGTCACATTTTCAAATCCTAGGGGGGAAGATGTATTTTGTACAATTCTGAATTTGTCAAATTGCACTACTTTTCATCTTGTCTCAAAATTACATATTAGTTTGCATATAACAGTTATCTTGGTGTCTACATTGACTCAGAGCTAAATTTCAACATCAACTTGGTAATCAAATCAGCATACTGTCATCTCAAAAAATATCTCATCAAGACTCAAGACAACGAGACATGTACGTACCAACAAGACTTAGAAAAATATAGTCATGCATTTATTACCAGTAGACTAGGCTATGGTCTTCTCTCCTAAAAAAGCACTTAGACGACTGCAGCTTGTTTAGAATGCTGCTGTTTGACTTTTAACGAAGAACAAAAAATATGAACGTAATAACATATATTCTCAGATCACTACACTGTCTCCCTGTATGTCAGAAATGTATGTTAAAATAATGTTGTTCACCTACAAGTGACTGAATAATTGGGGCCAAAATACATTACTGACATTTCTGAACCTTCTAGACCTCATATGGTCATATGGAACAAGTCTTTAAGCTGTTCCAAGAGTTAAAACAAAAAAATGTGATGCAGTGTTTATCTACAACAAATAGCTTGAATTAACTTCCAGAAGATCTAAACTCCTCCAAACCTGACAATTTAAAAATACAGATTAAAAACATATGTTATTGATAGATTAATTCCATATTTTTACCCCAGTTTTATTTAGCTTATTACAATTGCGGAACAAACGGCACTGTGGCACCTCGCCCGGAAAAGGGAAACCGGGGCTTACCCCATGAAGCCAGACCCTGGGGGAATGCTCGCCGGCGAATGTCTGGTGGCCGGGCCTTGACCCATGGGGCCCGGTCGGGCACAGCCCGAAGAAACAACAGGGAGCCGCCGCCCTGTGGGCCCACCACCTGCAGGGATAGACATTGGGGTCGGGTGCAAT
>JAVQIZ010029769.1:0-14579 GCA_036023535.2 Galaxias brevipinnis
CTCCTTACCCACCATCTCTCCCTCCCCCTCTTATTCAACCCTCTAACCACAGCATGCCCTCCTCCTGATAACCTCAGACTAGTGACATTGAGGTGATTAGTGTTGTGGTGTAAAGCGGTAGAACCCTTTGATATGCAGATAAGTTTGTAATCGCGGTGGTGGCACACGGCTCCGGGGTTTACCTCTAAACTCTCCTGATAACCCCTGACTAGTTACAGGAGGATTACGGTGTAAAACAGCCTCTAAGCTCTCCTGATAACCCCTGACTAGTTACAGGAGGATTACGGTGTAAATAGCCTCTAAACTCTGTTCATAACCCCTGACTAGTTCCAGGAGGATTACGGTGTAAAACAGCCTCTAAACTCTGTTCATAACCCCTGACTAGTTACAGGAGGATTACGGTGTAAAACAGCCTCTAAACTCTCCTGATAACCCCTCACAAGTTACAGGAGGATTACGGTGTAAAACAGCCTCTAAACTCTCCTGATAACCTCAGACTAGTTCCAGGAGGATTACAGTGTAAAACAGCCTCTAAACTTTCCTGATAACCCCAGACTAGTTCCAGGAGGATTACGGTGTGTACAGCAGCCTCTAAACTCTCCTGATAACCCCAGACTAGTTCCA
Source organism: Galaxias brevipinnis (assembly GCA_036023535.2). Classification (NCBI taxonomy): domain Eukaryota; kingdom Metazoa; phylum Chordata; class Actinopteri; order Galaxiiformes; family Galaxiidae; genus Galaxias; species Galaxias brevipinnis. Next base: position 625 of record JAVQIZ010029769.1, read on the forward strand.
GGAGGATTACGGTGTGTACAGCAGCCTCTAAACTCTCCTGATAACCCCAGACTAGTTCCAGGAGGATTACAGTGTGAAACAGCCTCTAAACTTTCCTGATAACCCCAGACTAGTTCCAGGAGGATTACGATGTAAAGCAGCAGAATGGGTTGATATGCTGATGAGCTAATAGTGGCGCCGGTGGCACAAAGACCCTCCTGTTAACCCTGCATTGTTTTAGATGAGCACCAGGACCCTCCGCTGTGATAATCTGCCTCTGAGCCCCCTGCTGAAGACCCCATGCTGAGGACCCCCTGGGTTACACTTATGTGTTTTCTCAGACCAACGTCTCTGACTGTATTGTTGTCTAACCCACTAGTTTATTATTCCAATATTGGCTATTGATGCGGTACTGTAGGCAGGGTTTGTATCTGTTGTCAAGTGTAATCATATCGGCAAAGCCATTGTGTTTTTTCCCTTCAGAGAAAGCTTCTTCCTGATTCTGCTGTTGCTATAGTGACACAGCAATAGGATGTGGTTACAATTGTTGAAGTGGAGCCATTTCCTCCCTCTGCACAGGCTGTGTTATTGTAGCATTATGAGATCCGACCGTGTTGGCAATGGCGGCTTCATGGACTTAACATACACTAATATAACGGGCAAGATGTTCATAAATACATTAAAAATAATAATAATCTAATCTGAAATCCTTTAAGTCCATCTCCCAATGTGCCTTCAATGTTTAATGTTAATACTAAATCATTTACTTTTTGCCCTAATCATTTTAATATGACAGCAACTAATTCGGATTGTAAAAGTTCTGCTTTTCATATTGAACAAAGCATTATGTGATTTATTGGAATACAATTTTCAAATGGAGGGATGGCCACCTGAGACCATATATACCTTTAACAAATATGTGTCCCTATGGAGTATAAACATTGTGATAATTGTGTTTCCTGCTGAGTGCGCCTCCCTTTGCTCATTCATCGTTACTGTATGATTTATTTAATTACTCTGCCCTCACTGTTTACCCTGGGTCGCTGTCTCCATGGTAACACTGTGCCTACAAACAAGTTTAAGTTTGTCTTAACAAACAAAAAAATTACAAAAGTTATTTAATTAAATTTAATTTGATTTCAATTCATAATCCTGGGCGGCGAATACCATATAAAGAGACAAGCCCCAAAAAGAGAAAGTTTTAATCATCCATGTTTGAGAATATCTCTTAGTTTTAATCATCCATGTTTGAGAATATCTCTTAGTTTTAATCATACATGTTTGAGAATATCTCTTAGCTTTGTAAGACCCATTTTATAGTTGATTAAAACACAATTTAAATGTTAATTGACTTGATAGGAAATCTGTATTCAATATAGTGAGATTTATCAAGATACTTACATATTCTTTGTAATCTTTGTGATCAGATACTAACAAATTACCTAAACTAATACTAATTCTGTTTCTAGTTTTATTTCTGAAGAGATGTGGTACACCTAATTAGTTCTTATTGGCAAGGCTTTCAAGGACTAATGTGTTTTGCATACCATTTAAAACAATTTGAGATGTCTATTATTTTATTTATACAGAATATATATATAAAAAGATAACAGTAATCCAGTCTAGCTCAATTAAACATTGTTGTAATTAAATAAACATCGTTTTTACTAAATGTTCTCGTTTTAAGACCCACAACTCAATAACAGCTGTCCCTCCCTCTCTTGATTTCGTCCAATCAGCCGCTCCCTGAGAGTGGGCCAGCCTATCGTAGACGTGGACGAGGAGGACAGGCCACTGCCCAGAAGCTTGGAGAACGGACAGAGGGACACCTACGTCAGCTCCACCTCCCACAAGCCCCCACTGGCCCGCTCGCTGCTCATCAAGGAGGAGCTCCTCAGCCAGAAGCAGCGCCTCCTCAACCAGCCCGCCGCTCTCTCCTTGGCTGGTCTGGAGTCAGCAGGCCTGCTCAACCACAGCCAGTCGCTGCTGCGCTGGGAAGGCTCCTCCTCACTCTGGGGAGGCAAAGCCCAGCTGGATAGCCTGCTGAAACTGAAGCAGTCTGGCGGGGCCCTCGGCGGGGCCCTGAGCGGGGCCCTCAACGACCTCAAAGACCTGCCCCTGTTCCTTGACAACCATCAACGCAACAACCACCACCACGGAGCCTTCTCCTCCAAGAGTTCCCTTCACAGCAACCACCACAACCAGGCCTCCAAGCCCCACCACCATCACCACCACCACCACCACCACCATGCTGTGAAGAAGGAGCCGGGCCTCTCGCCCCCCGTGGACCTGAAGATCCCCCAGGTCAGAGGCATGGATCTGTCCTGGGACTCCCACGCCTCCGACCTGTACGGCTACGGGGCCATGGTGATGAGCGCGGGCGGCCTGGGAGAGAACGCCCTGAGCCGTAAGCTGAGGGCCATCCTCCCCAAGCAGAGCCGGCGAGGGAGCAGCGGGGGAGGAGGCAGCCTGGGTGGACTGCTGGACGGGGCGGCCGACTACTGGAGCTCCGACATGGAGCAGGGCACCTCGGGCCCGCCCTACCCCACCTCTGACGCCGAGGGGGACCCGGGCTCCAAGCAGCCCAGGAAGAAGAGGGGCCGCTACCGTCAGTACAACAGCGAGATCCTGGAGGAGGCCATCGCCGTGGTAATGGGCGGGAAGATGAGCGTGTCCAAAGCTCAGAACATCTACGGGATCCCTCACAGCACCCTGGAGTACAAGGTGAAGGAACGCCTGGGAACCCTCAAGAACCCCCCAAAGAAGAAGCTCAAAGTGATGATGAGGATGGAAGGAGGAGGAGCAGGAGGAGGAGGAGGAGGAGGGCAGGATTCAGCCGCAGAGTCGGAGAACACGCCCACGGATACACCTCGGGAAGACGCACCGCCACTGGCCGCCAGCGAACTCAAGGACGAGTAAAAAAAAAACAAAAGAAAGAAAGAGGAAAAAAAACTAAAAGAAACTGAAGGTGAAGAATATTTCAGAGAATTTCTAAACCAATTTATTTGAAGAGAGAAAAAACAACAACTTTTGAATCCCTTAGACAAACGACTATATAGGTAATTGGAAACAGGTGGGGCTTTGTTTGTTCCTATGTGATTTGCAGTGTCTGGGTGAGCACAAACGCAGTGATAGTGTGAGGAGGATTATTGTAAAAAAAACACAGTGGCGAGACTCATGTCTAAATTTGTTCTCATTGGCTCTGCCCACATTGGCTGAGCTTTTCTATCAGGGAGCTTATCAAATGTGATTGAGCCGTGACTTATATTCAAATTATTAAACATTTCTTAAGCATGCTGATTACCCACAGCATTAAAACCCTTATCCAGCCCTTAACCTTTCAACCTGAACTTGATATACTATCACCTATTAAGACCTACTGCTGCTTCTAAAGGCAGTGGACTATCCTAATTGAAGCGTGGCAGGTTGAAAATTAACCCTTTGAAAAAACTGTCAAATTGACTTCTCTAAACACTCTCTCGTACTTGATGAAATTGGTGAGTGAACTGTCTGTTATGTTTCCAGCTGTAAAGCCAATCATGTCATGGATAACTCACCAAGGATGTAAATCCAAAAAATAATTTCTCTCTTATTGCCAGGTAGCCATTATGCTTTAATCGCAGATCTTAATTTCCTCCTGGGTTATTCAGCTAATCTCTTAAGTGGACGAAAGCAACATTAATCTGTTCTTTTAAAAGAAAGAAGAAAAAAAAGAAAAGATGTAGTTAAGTCATTCAGGGATGCATGTTTGTGAGTTTCTTAGATGCTACTGACTTTTAGAATAGTTTGACAGGTTTCCTCTTTCCTCCTTTCTTTGTGGTTGTTTTTTTTTTGCACTACACTTTTGGTCTGGCGCTTACAGACCAGGTTACCTCGGCATTGTTGCCATGGCATCATGCACTTATTTTGGTCTGTTTTGAAAGCCTGGCCCTCAACCTCTGTACTAAGGTGGTAGACGTTGCCCTGAAATACTGATCCTCAATTAGATAGGGGAGGTATTATTTCCCATGCGGTCAAGGCTAGGACCAAGGGAGGGGGAGTTTAGTTGTGGATCAGAGAGTGGTCATGGACAACAGCTACCTCAAAACCTCAACATGGTGTCCCTCAACACTAGTCCTCTGCCAAAGACTAGCATTGTTAGTTTACGGTTGTCAAGGAGCAGGGCTGTGGAATTCAGATGCCATACAGTTTATCACCTGGGCGTTTGACTAACCTAGGCCCACAAATCCACATTTCAGATTTCTATTTCTTTTTTTTTTTTTATTATCAAACTTAGTAAGTTGATTGTTTAAACTAAATCTGTTTTCAATGTGTTGTTATGGAACTTTCAAAGACAGTTTTAAAACTAGTTTCTTATGACTATGTTTTTATGGGGTCAGAATTGGGGTGGGAGGTGTTTTGCAGTGGGTAGGGGTAGTTGGTAGCTATGTGGAAAAGACAGGCAGATTTAATATATGAAATTATTGATTACACTCATAACTTTTAATGCCAATCTGCATTTCTGAATGATTATTCTCCTCGTTTTTAACTCAGGGTAACTGAGACAGACGAATCTCTTTTAAGTGGTTACAAAATGGGCGTTTCCTGCAGGACCTATAGTTGACAGGCAGGAGAACAGACCTCTCATAACGCTACTTTTAAGGGGGTGGGGCTTAAGATATGCTTGTGCAGTGTCACAACCAATAGACTGTGGCTAATCAATGAAGAAAAACTAAAACAAAAAAGTCATTGAAGTGAGGTGAGCTGGAAGTTTTGGCGATAAACTTCTAATATAGCACTTTTTAAAAAAGACGGGAGAGAAAGATGTTTGAAGTTATGCATGTGCTGTAGCTCTTTTTACGATGCTGGTGTTGAGAAAAAGAAAGGGGGGGGGGGGACAGTGAAGTCCAAACTTAGGAGACGAGAGCGAAGAAGAAGATAATTAAAGCTTTAGTGTCTGAGAAGTTTCAGAAAAGCTGCAGCTTGGTCCCAAACAGATACTTTTTTTCCCTCTCTATTACCTCTTTGGCGATAACTGGTTGACAGCTTGAACATGTTGAGTTTTGTGTCGTGAAGAGTTATTGTTGTCTTTGTCCTCCTTCACTTTGAGGCACCAAGGGGGGAAACTGTACTCGCGTTTTGTCAGGAAGTGGGGCAATGAAAAAGAGGCTCTTTTCCCAATATGGACTAGATGAAAGAAGATAGTTAGGTGTTTTTTTTGTAGTTGTTTTTTTTTTATTCTGCCTACTTTTGGTCTGTGGTAAATGTTGCTATTTGCTCCCACCTCTGCCAGTGCTCACCCAGTCTGGCAGGTCTTTGCAATGAAAACTGTACAACATGATTTCTCAGATGAAATGTAAACCGTTCACTCCTTCTGAAAATGTACTGTATATTTTGATTTGAATTTCCGTACCATTATTTTCTTTTGTCTGTAAAATGGCATGCACCAGTTTGTTGTCGAGTGACTTTAAGGATAGGGAAATCTGGGGGTCCTAAACCTGGGGTTACTAAAGTCTACTGGAAAAAGTCTAAATTAGAAACGAAATATGTTATTGTGATGACGCTTGAAAGTTTAATAAGCATAGTCCATAACAACTCCAACCACACTGTTTAGCGTGGGGACAAGCATGAAATGCACCCAACACTTTGATTATGCCTTAAAGTGTCTAATCTGGTCTCTGTTGAACAACGGCCACACCACAACAGCAAACCCCATGCACTGATTGAAATATTTAAATTCAAGCCCAGTATTATTAATATTATAGCACTTAGTATGTGCAAAGCTTCTGACTCCTAAATGATGATAACTACTGACTTAGCAAGCTGTGAATGCATGTTGAAAAAAATTCCAACTGATCTGATGTGAATCTACTAATCTATAATAGGACAGCAAATTGGCTCCAAGCACTTCTGTTTTCCGGGATCACATCCTATGTTTGACGTGTAACCCATAGACTGCACTGATAGGATGTGCAGAGTCTAACTTAGCACTTACTACGGCAGCGTGCGCTACGGCCCATGGAGTATTTCCTCCAGCAGCACTTAAAAGATGGCTTTCCCATGAGGGAGGCCATAGCGAAAGGCCAGAGCAATCGCTTCCTGCATAATTTACAAAAATCTCTAAATGATTTACAAAATTGCTTCAACAACCACAAACAAACACTGAAACCCATAAAGCTGACATTTGTTCATAATTTATCATTGGATTCGGAAATTTATGGAAATAATTAAGAAAATAGTATAGAAATGTGTCTTTTCATGAGTCTGACATCGTCTACTGAGGTGCATGCCATTTGATGTTTGTTTCTTTGATTACATTATTTTTAAACTGTTATATAGTTTTGTCATGTGGTTAACAGATCCCCCTGTCCAAAAAACCCCCTCCTTACCACACCTAAGTCTCTCAACTTTCATAAAGAAACCTCATCAAGGATATACTTCAGTACATATACAGATATACATATGTGTATGTGTGTGTGTATCTGTATGTATATGTATAAATATATACACACAATATGAATGTATTCAACATAGCGAACAGCCCTGAAGATCTCAATGTCACACTCAACAAACGAGATCTGCAAAAAGAGGGCACCGTTAGAATATTCTGAACAGACTGTTTTATTTCACCTTTGGCTGCTTGCATTTCAATACGGTTGATTCCGACGTAGGCACACACTGGTAGCCTTCAGGCCTGTATTGTCTCAGGACGGCGCCGATGGGAGGGCCAGCAATATTAGTCAGTCGGAGAATTAAACAGACTCATCTACCTGTACTTAGATGTAATGTATAGAAATATATATTGTGTTATAGATCGACTTGGGTCTCGCGGGCCAACTGTTTTACCTCAATCTCGGAAAAAGACGATTTTCCGTGCCTCGTACTTGCGTGGCCCTATTCGGGAAGCCTGGCAAAGGGACCGTCAATACTCTGGGAAGCGTCAATTCCTCCATCTTTTCCCTTCTGGGTATTTTATTGTTGTTATTCTCTTTGTTTAACGGGGAGCCGTACGATGGACAGTTAATGTGACTGACTGATTTGCAAACTGCTCTTTTCATGCGTTCTTTCTCATAACAATTTAATGAAATTTGGGGGGGGAAATAATTTAGACAGGTCATTGGTGGTATTAAGAGCAAAGGAGGATTGTGCCAATTTCTTATTGCCATCATTCTATAGGAAACTCTTAGTTTCTCCCGCGAGACAAAATATTAGGGAATGGGTCACAACCAATTCTAAGAAAAGGATGAGGCTTGCATTATGAAGATATTAATCTGTAATGTAACTCCAGGTTTAGCGCTCACAGAGATATATGTTTCTCACACACACACACACACGCACAGTGAGAGAGAGAGAGAGACATCAAACACAGAGAGAGAGTGTGATATAACATAGAGACCTCGAGGGGAGAATATGGGACAGGTGGACAAGTTAACCTTTATCTGCTGTCTTTTAAAGTCTACGAACCATCTTTTAAACTGCATTCCAAAAACAAAATGAACCTTTATATGAAATGAAAATAGCTATATACATATGAATATATATATATTTATTTGACTGTATTACATCTTAAGTTGATTTATTTTTTCTGTTTATGTTTTTTTTCCGTTTTTTTGTTTTGTTTTCTTCTGATGTGTGACAGATTGTAAACACTGAAAAGAAGAAATAAGCAGGACAGCAACTACTGTAACCTCACTTTCTAGATTCCACGTGATCTGCCATTTTGTCTTAGGTGGCGCGTGATACTTTTCAAGGAAAGAAAGAAAACGTGTGTGTGTAATCGCCATGCTCCATTCTATGGAGTGTTTTTCCTTCACGCTGCATATCTGGTAGTCAGTTACACCTCAGGTCCAACCACTTCAAAGCAGCTGATTGTACACTAGAAACACAAACAAATCAGGACTTTTAGTGAAGCTTGTTTCCAGATTTTTAAATGTCGGAAGCGGTTTTTAAATTATCATAGTTATTGTGAATCATTTTCATTACTGTTTGTCGTTCTTATTACTAATATGATGCTTTCTTTCTTTCGTTCTTTCTTATTTTATTTTTTTAAGAAAAGAGAAGTTCTCATAGCTACTAAACGAACCCAGGTCTTTGTGAATGCCACACGTCTGTCTTCACTCTCTAGCACATGCAGCTGTGGAAGAGCTTACAACACATGTTGACACACTTTGCATTGTAAGCATTCAAAACACAGCTCTTATGATGTACTTTTGCAACACACACACAAACACACGCTCTGCTCATCAGGTATCCACACGTTTTGTGGGCGAGTTATATGTAAAATTCTAAAGCTCTGGCTCAGCCACCTCTCTCTCCTTCAGCTCCAGTCCAGGTGACAGGCTCTCCTGAGCTGTGTGTGAGCTCAGGAGACAGGCTAGGTGGAGACCATAAGGCACACTAGGTAGTAAAGGCACTGCCTCCCCTTTTACCCTGACAACAGTTTCCCCTTCCTCTCTCTCTGTGATCCTCTTCCTGTTTGTCCCAACGTTCCTTATGTGTCACACGGTGATCCTCTTTGACCTGGACCAGCTCTCTCTAGTCCGTTGACATCCCATTGTCTATTTAGGTCTTTTTTTTTTATATTTGTGTAGCTTTTTGGTTGGTTGGGTGGGAGGGAGGGGTTCTTCTTGATAAATGTATGTGTCGTATGTGATTGGTATATGTCTCCTTGTGTTTTCATGTAAGCTGCTAATTTCTTTCTTTAAAATAAGTGCAAAAATATATATATTCAGTTTGATATAAGTGTTGTACACATCAAACGTGAGAACCAACTGCTTATTGCTATTTGTGTGTGTAACAAGTGTGTTGTTTAAAGCGGAGTTTTGATCATTGGTCTGAAAGAGCAGGCACACCTCTGGAATGATGTTTCGCTGCAGCAATCTTACTTTGGAATGGCCCCCATAGAAATTATTCTGCTAGCTGTGCAAATACTGTCAGCATTTTATTTACATATTATGAACTATTTCAACATACCAACTTCCCACAGGACAGAATCTCGCTGGAATTACACTTTCATACGAGATGAAATGGTCATATCATACAAAGGGTAGTTTCTTCTCTCAACTCACTCATTTGAAATTCTTCTTAGCACAGACAACCATTTCAATAATTGTGATATTCCCCACAATAAAAAGGCCAGCTGCCTCCCCCGTCGGCCATTTTAAATCAATAGCGTCCTTGTGTAACTGTTTATAGTCGCAATGCCCCTGCAGCACTGAGCGCCATACCATGAAGTCGCTCGCTAGCACAGGATAGAATAGTGCTCCACTATTGGCACTTCAACTGTGCACTGCAGTTGTGCACTTTTGACAGAAACGTCATTTAGAACCAATGCGGAATAATTCAAGTGCCCTGTAGAAATATGCCTCTACATTATAATTCAACGTTTTCTCACACATTCGGTTATTTAACGTCTCATTTTGAAAACTAAAACAGGTTGTTGAGAACAACTTCTGCATAAATCCCCCCTTTTCCTGCAGTTTAAGTTATTCTAAGTATTTTTATTTTGCTACCATTATACAGCTGTCTGTTGATTGTTTCCATGAAAGTTTTTCAAATTAAATGTAGAACTAACCTCTTAATTTGATATGCCTTGGCTGAAGCCAGACTAAAAATAGTTGGGCACTTCAATCTGTACTTGTTTTTGTAATCCAATCAGTGAAGTGCCTTTTGTGGTCTCTAATCAAAATTTCAAATTGAATCCTATATTGTTCAAAATGCTTGGTTTCCTAATCAAACCTAATCAAACTCGCCATGTATAATCATAGAACAATTGCTTCAGGAAGAAGAAACACCATTTCCTTGGATGTACTAATTACCTTTATCATAGCAGATGAAATATAATACACATGATCACAGCGATTGGTCTGTAATAATTGTTAAGGTATACGTTTTAAATAGACAGTCTTTATCGCTCTTCTTGCCATACAAGGAAAAGCGTGTTCAGACAGACAGATGGAAAGGATGTGTCAGGCTGAGTGGTAGTGGAAAGTGGTACTGCAGATCAACTGAATTGGAGATGAATAATAGCTCCTGAAGGCCACAGTCCCCACCCCCGCACGCGAGTTAAAGTATGTAGGGTCCACTGGCAGAAAATAAGCCATATCTTAAATCCATTACTCTGAGGTATTTAGACCAAGCTCAAGCCTCAATGGGAGAATTCTGCAGGTAATGGACATGATTGGTCGAATCAAAAGATGCACAGTAAAAAAAATTCGATTACTTCGGCTGTTTGCTGCCGATGGGGGGGCCATGTTTGTTGCCATGACAATCCCGCAGCATCATTCTGGAGTGGAGGTGTGTCGGTGCTTTAACAGCTTTTAGCAGTGAAGGAACACACCAACTTGTTCGCCGAAGGCTGTAGTCTTGCTCCTATCAGAACACACAGTCGGGTTCATTTAAACATACACATGTTGTAACGACCAACCAAGTCCAATACGGGATGTAAACCGGGTTGTCCATGAGGTTTACACCTGTTTCACACATCTTCATTCACCTCACATTTAGCCAGAAAAGCATGCTAGGCTCATGCAAACTTTGTGAATTGGCCAACGAATCTTCCTTTGAATGTCCCACTTCCCTGCTCCTGTACAACACAATGAGCTCTGATGCAAAGGCGCCCCCTTCATTACTCTACTACACCTGTGTGTGTGTGTGTGTGTGTGTGTGTGTGTGTGTGTGTGTTACTGTATGTCCTTGTATGGATGTTTGTCTCACAGTAAAAAAGAGTGTTTCTGCGTGTGTTGTGATGAAGGATGCAAACTCTTCAGTTCGCCCGTCTTTGAGATATCGATCTTGTTTCTGCTACCTCAGTCCAGGAGACTCTCCAGTTGGACTCTATCTGTCGTGGTTACTGGTCGAGGACAAAACGGCTAGGCTTTGGACCTGTCTCGACTAAAGGTTCCCAAAAAGAAAAGGATGTAGCATTTTGTTGCACTTGACATCCCCTGTATCAACGGAGGGCTGCTTGTTCAAAGGGTTTGGCCAGAACTACTAGTGCTCGGTGGTTGGGTTGGGATACTGGGTTAAAAGGATTAGCCCGGAACTACTAGTGCTCGGTGGTTGGGTTAGGATGCTGGGTTAAAGGTGTCTGTAGTGTTGGGAAGCTTTTCGATATTTGTAGGGATATTAACAGCAAACACCCCCCACTGGACGTCCTCTGAAACGATATGGATTCTGATTGTTAGTTGGTCTCTGTGGCCTCCTCTTTTTTCTTTGTTTTTTTTTTTGTTGTTCTTGATTGCTCTGTCATTCAAAAGTTTCACCCCCACCCTCTGGGTGAAATTGGTCAGTTGTGTACACACCCATAGCCCTGGGTCTTCATGGTTGCTTTGTCATGGATCTATGTAGGCCCCCTCTGCACCTTACCCCCCCCCTCTCTCTCTCCCGCTCACCCCCTCATCTGTCTCTCTCTCTCTCTAGCGTTCTCTCTCTCTCATCCCTCTATCAATCTGTGACGTCCCTGAGTACAGTGCGGCGTGAGCAGCTCCTGGTTAGGGTTAGGCTAGCATCCTGCGGCCTGGTTGTAGGGTTAGGGTTAGGCTAGCATCCTGCGGCCTGGTTGTAGGGTTAGGCTAGCATCCTGCGGCCTGGTTGTAGGGTTAGGGTTAGGATAGCATCCTGCGGCCTGGTTGTAGGGTTAGGGTTAGGGTTAGGATAGCATCCTGCGGGCTGGTTGTAGGGTCAGGGTTAGGATAGCATCCTGTGGCCTGGTTGTAGGGTTAGGGTTAGGGTTAGGATAGCATCCTGCGGGCTGGTTTTAGGGTTAGGGTTAGGATAGCATCCTGTGGCCTGGTTGTAGGCCTGTGGTTTCTGTCAAGTATTGGTCCTCAACACCTCTCACGGCTACGTCAGGGCCCTTTGAGATGACCTCACTTCCTGTGAGAGTTGCTACTTGTCGTGAGACGACCTCTGAATTCTTCTGTAACATTGCAGTCCAGGTTATCTCCTTTTCTCTTTTTCTCTCTCTCTCTCTCTCTTTCTCTCCGTTTTGAGGGAAGCTTTTCCATTGCACGCTTTACGGAGATGTATTTGACGTTTTCTTCTGGAACATTAGTGTTTGCTAATGAGTTGAGGTGTTTTTCATGGCTCAAGGTTTCTGCTGCATCGATGGGTGTTATCCTCTTCTGCAATATTATGGACCGCATTTCTTTCAAACTAAAATATGAATACGTTTTGGCAGTCTGTTAATATTTCACTGTCCTGTTAAACATTGCATGAGCCCTCCACAAAAGAGACATGATATCTTAAAGGCCTGGCTGTTGTATTATGTTGTATGAATGTTTGAAGATGACGCTGATCTCCTGGTTTGATGTGTGAGGTTTTAAAAAACAAACAAACAAAAAAAAAAGGCTATTATTTTTGTGGTTTCTGTAAAATAATCTGCAAGTTAGAGGGCCCGGTTTTCATTTTCAGTGGCAGTGTTTCGCTGTGTTCATAGCTTTGCTGCCTTCCATGTTTCACTCACAGCCCAACGCTTTCTGAAGTTGCTTTACGATCCACTCCTATCGGCTGGTTTATATATAGTCTGTGGGTCTGACAAGTCACGCAGGCTCATGAGGTCCAATCAATAGCCCATTCAGGTAGACCCACAGACATCAGGCACATGGTCCCAGACGTCAGTTCAGATCTAGCGAGTAGCATTTAAGCATTTACCTAGGAAGTTACATATCCAACAGACAAGTCCAACCATGTGTCCATCAAGTAGTCTAGGCAGCCTCCATGGTTAACCAAACTTTGAAACCAAGTCACTTTCCTATAGATGGGTGGATCTCGTCTGAAACACGACTTGAGGCTGCATGAAGACAAATGAGTAGACTCCTTAAAACAGCATTTTGGTAACTCATTCTATAAGATTCAGCCAAATACTTTTGTACCAGTGCTTTATCAACAGCAAGGATTGTAAATGTATAGGTAACACTACAGCAGAGGCTTACCAGAACCTACCAGAATTAGAACATTTAATGGCCGACTATAATAGTGTGGAGTTCAAAGAGCCTCCTTTAATACTGTATGTTTAGGATAGACTCGCCGTTGAGCATTTAACTTTATCTGGAGATTGGGACAACGATCGTTCAAATCTTTTCTTTTCTTACTCCATTTCGCCATGGTGTTATTGGTGTGAAGCAGCAGCAACAACAACAAAAATACAACACAGAATACCTCAACAAAAAAAACCAATCCCTGCAACCTTGACAACCTCTTGGTGTTGTTCAAGCCCATCCTGACAATGCAGTTTTTGTGACAGAAATGTCGGAGCGCTCTTGATGTCTTGAGTCTTTGTTTGCTTCCCGCTCTCTGTTCAGCGTCATGGAGGCCCTCGTAGTCATCGGGGTTCCTTACTCTCCTTCATTGTCTTTGTTTGTTTGTTCTGTGAACGTCGTCGAAGGTTTAATAGTTACGTTTCCATTCGGTTACGAGAGAGAGACTGACAAAAGGTCTGTCCTTTCGATTAGAGCCTGCAATAACAGGGAGCCATTTGCTTTTTAAAAACCGGCGGCGGGAAAATTAAAATGGCACCTTGTTCATTGTTTAAGCAGGCTCAGCGAAATGCAGAATGAAGCCCAATGCATTGATCACTTGAAGTAATAGAATCCCCAAACCCTCCTCTTGCATTCCTCTTCTTACCATCTCCACAACCATTCCTATTATCGCTAAAACTGAATGTAAAACGCATACACGAGTAACCTCTAATTTAACTCTACATATTTAAAAACAAAGACTACTGATAGGAACACATAGATATAAATGCCACAATGAGACACAATGCATATGTAAATACAAATCTTTAATGTCGTATACTTTATTTGGAGAGAAAAAGGATGAGCCTTTTCCTTTTTATGATTCAGGGAAACTGAAAACAGTCCAGTGCAGTATGTTAAATATTGTTGTTCATCTGTCGGCCCGTTCCCATATTGCTTTGTTGTTTGTATCGCCAGCTCTGTTTTAACTAGTGTTGCCCCATAATGTATCAGAGGACAAAAGAGGGGATGGGGGGG
>JAVQIZ010029773.1:0-11568 GCA_036023535.2 Galaxias brevipinnis
ACTTTTCTCTCTCTCTCTCTCTCTCTCTCTCTCTCTCTCTCTCTCTCTCTCTCTCTCTCTCTTTCTCTCTCTTTCTCTCTCTCTCTCCATGTTTCCATCTATCTAAATTCGTTCCTAATGGGTGTTAACTTGGGCGATATGTGTGTATGTATGTGTGTGTGTGTGTGCATGTATGTACGTGTGTGTTGGCTGTCTTAACTGGCTGTGTCCTGTCCCCGTCCAGCGCATGCGTAACGAGGGTCTGTCCAGCGGCACGCTCTCCAAGTCTTCTTCTTCGGGCATGCAGAGCTGTGGAGAGGAGGAGGGCGAGGAGGGTGCGGACGCTGTGCCTCTACCGCCCCCTATGGCCATACAGCAGCACAGCCTGCTGCAGCCAGACTCGCAGGACGACAAGGTGGGGCTGGACAAATATTAACACACACACACACACACACACACACAACTTAAAATTTTCAAATTAACTTGACAAGGTGAGGCTGAAAAAACACGGATACACACATGCACACATGCACACACACACACACACACACAGACACACACACACACATACAGAACAACATGGACCAACAACATATACCGCCCACTCACGCCAAATAGTATCACAGCTGTGTTCCAGCACATTTTTCTGTGTTTTGTTGTTCTATTTAATTTAGCTTTTTTTAATGACATGTTTTATTTTGAATTACAGTGCCACCCTTATGGTGCCTGTCATAACCAAAGCATTTGTTTTTGCTTTTTATTGGGTGTCTAACTCGTTTTGCCTCTTTTCTTCTCTTTAATGTCCTGGCATGCTTCTACCTCAGCATCATGTTGATTTCTTTTCTGCCTCTGTTTTCTCCCAGTTTCCTTATTTATCCATGTAAATCCCTCCATCCTACATCCCTCCATCCGACATCCTTTCATCCCTCCACCAATCCCTCCATCCTTCAACCTTCTCTGTGTTTATCTTCCTATTGTTACTTATATTCATATTTTGGACCTCCCTTCCGATGACTTTTGTTTTGTTGTTGGTGAATTGAATACTCCATTTTACTCCATGGTAATGAATGTCCCTTGTAAGACTGGTCCTGTATGGGACAATCCCTTTAGGAGTGCCTGGCCCTGCTACCAAATCACAGGCTGTGTTTGGGATTGGCCGGTTGCCTGGGTAACTCCTCCGCCAATGGAGTATTTAGAATCCCTTCCTGTACTGTGTTCCGTGACAAATCATGCTGCTTGTTGGTATGAGATCTATCCAATCCCAGAGCCTGTCCCCAACCTAGACACCCGCCTCCCAATCTTTTACCCCCCACACTAGACTGTCCTTCAAAGTCCCTTATTCAGCCTCTGATAGGCAGACCACACCCACCAGGTCCTTATTTGGACCTGTGGAATATCAAGTCCAAACTGAACAATGGTGAGCGTAACCTTGACAACGCAATGATGTGTAATATATTGTGAAGAACTGTTTGTATTAGGCTTTTAAACCGTCCAGTAGTACACTTACAGCGAGATTAACAACAGAAACTAAGAAGTCCACAAGGTTAAATCCAATCACATTTGTCACTGGTAGCAATTGACGGAGTTTCGCCCTGGACAAGCAGTAGTACTATATGGAGCTTATTTCAAAAAGCCCACACTTGTTAACAGTGCATAGCTTAGTTAGACGGTATGAATACGTTTACTTCACTGTCTAAATGACGTGAGACTTTATAGATCATCTCTTGGAAATCTAGCTGTAATTTTCTCACATTTCCATCTCTTAGCTCTCGCCTTAAAGGCTTCTTCTAAAAATGGAGGTCTGTAATATGTTTGAAGCTCTGTTTCTCTCTTCTCATAGGCTGCATCCCGTCTGTCTGGGCGACCCAGTAGTTCTGAAACTCCCAGCGCGGCCGAACTCGTCAGCGCCATAGAGGAACTGGTGAAGAGCAAGATGGTGAGACATACACACACACATACACACACACACACACACACACACATTCGTGCACACGTTTCCTCCTGTGGCCAGGCTGTGCTACCGGTGTGTGTGTGTGTGTGTGTGGACGGTGTTGTTGCTGTTATGTGGGTGGCATGGTGGACCCGTCATCGCTCTGAGGGATGTCAGTGAGTCACCGTGCCAACTGCCTCCCTCCTCTCCAAACCAGCTGGCCTGATCCGGTGCCTCCACTCACCAGCCTGTCATGTCCTGTCATAGAAACACACACCGATTTTAAACTGACTGACTGACTGGCTGACTGACAGGCTGGCTGGCTGACTGGCTGGCTGGCTGGCTGACCGACTAACTGGCTGACTGACTGGCTGGCTGACTGACTGACTGGCTGACTGGCTGGCTGACTGACTGACTGGCTGGCTGACTGACTGGCTGACTGACTCTCTGACTGATTGATTGATTTGTTGATTGACTGACTGACTGACTGACTAATTGATTGGCTGCCTGGCTGGCTGACTGACTGACAGGTCTACCTTCAGACAGGCGTCCCTTAGACTTGGCAGAGTGCCAATGGCATTAATTCAGAATCTAAAGAGGAAATTAGAAGGCCAATGATTTATTGCAACTAACTGACATACTTCCTGTTCTTTTCTTGTTTCCTCTTTATATCATAACTATCACCCTCTCCCTCTCCTCCTCTCCCTCTCCTCATCTCCCTCTCCTCCTCTCCCTCTCCTTCTCTCCCTCTCCTTCTCTCCCTCTCTTCCTCTCCCTCTCCCTGTCCCTCTCCTCCTATTCCTCCTCTTCCTCCACCTTCCTCTCCCTCAGTCGTTAGAGGACCGCCCCAGCTCTCTGTCAGTGGAGCAGGGAGACAGCAGCAGTCCGTCCCTCAACCCCTCTGATAACTCCCTCCTCTCCTCCTCTTCCCCCATGGAGGAGCACGAGGAACGCAAGTCGGCCTTCCTTAAAAGACGCCAGTGAGTCCTAACTAGAGCCTACACTAGTGCACACACAAATACGTTCAAGTACACACAAAACTACCTACACTACTACTTCCACTAGAACATACACAAGTACATGCACTACTAACTAAACTAGAACCTACACCAGTACATACACTAGTACAAGCACTAGTAAGTACACGAGTACAAAATAGTACACACTGGTACTCACTGACCCTGATTTGTGATTGTTGGCCTATCAGAATGTTGATCGTTTCAACATAAACATTAACTGAACTGACAGGATTGTCATGTGATGATAGTGAAACCAATTTAGGATATTAACACGTTAAAATACCCACACACTTAAACTTTATTTTTAGATAACACTTTGAATAATAGTGATCTTAGAGAGCCTTTGACGGAGGATTTGTTTGTGCTCTGGTTCTTGGAGCTACTTTCTCCTGGAGCTGGTGGAGACAGAGAGAGACTACATCAGAGTTAGGGTTTGAATTATAATTAAAATGTTGTAATGTAATGTGCTCAGGTTCTCAGCTACGTTCTCCTGGAGCTGGTGGAGACAGAGAGGCTACATCACTGTTAGGGTTAGAATTATAATTCAAACGTTATAATGTAACATGCTCTGGTTCTCAGCTACGTTCTCCTGGAGCTGGTGGAGACAGAGAGAGACTACATCACTGCTAGGGTTAGAATTATAATTCAAACGTTATAATGTAACATGCTCTGGTTCTCAGCTACGTTCTCCTGGAGCTGGTGGAGACAGAGAGAGACTATGTGAGGGACCTGGGCTCTGTGGTGGAGGTAAGCCCCCCTGTAAAGATTATAATATGTGTTTACATATCGCTCACATATTTTGTATTTAAGTTGTGTATCCTGGCGAGGGCACGTTGAAGGGTATGTTGAATAGATAAGTATTTTGCATGTTATTGGCTATATAGTTTTCATAGCTTCATAACAATTTGCGTAGAGGGTTTTCACCAGTGGGCCAACGTGTTTTATGGCTTCTTAAGCCTTTTGATGGTGCGTTTGGTTTGTGTTCAGGGTTATATGAACAGAATGAAGGAGGAGGGCGTCCCAGATGACATGAGAGGAAAAGACAAGATGGTTTTTGGAAACATCCACCAGATCTATGATTGGCACAAAGAGTACGACCCCCCCCCCCCCCCCTCTCCAATCACTTTTTAAAACTTGAACCTCTTCAATGGACTCTACCGATTTGTGCTCATCTATTTGCTTACATTTTATAGAGCATATATACTGCTTAATGTACGGTTTTAATTATTAATGTATGCACAATGACATTTTTACTTTTTGCTATACTCTTATTTTTTTTATTGGTCCACACAGTTTCTTCCTGAGCGAACTAGAGAAGTGCCTGGAGGATCCTGATAGGCTGGCTCCACTGTTTGTCAAACAGGTAAGACAGCCCCTCCTCCTTTAATTGTATTTAACAAATTGTCTGGTGGAAAAACCGAGGTGTCTAACTCCTAACCCTTCCCTGTGTTGTCAGGAGCGACGTCTACACATGTACATAGTGTACTGTCAGAACAAGCCAAAGTCTGAGCACATCGTCTCCGAATACATCGACACCTACTTTGAGGTGAGAACCAAACACCCCGACCCCGTTTGCCAAAGTCAGCCACTTAACAGGGGCACCTACAAAGTCAGTCATTTTACAGGGGCACCTGCAAAGTCAGCCATTTTACATGGGTGTATAGTTATATAGTCAACCATTTTACAGTACAACCTTTCTACAACAGCGATTTCAGTCTCTAAAATGTTGAGTATAAATGACTGTTGTATGACAGTTGTTCATGTAGACACAGACTAGTTCTCAGTCTTAAATCTAACACGTCAACGCGTTTAGTATTTTGGAGTTATTGTCATAAATAAGATTAGTTTGAGCTTCCGGTGAAGGGGGGATGAGAACAGTCACAGGGGGTGTTGTGTTGATGTGTTTGAAAACGTTTAACGGGCGTGTTTCCAATTTGGTAGTAATAGTAAAATAGAGTCCAGTAGATTGTTAAGGTGCTGCATGTCGTTGTGTGGCCCAGGACATGAAGCAGAGACTGGGACACAGACTGCAGCTTACAGATCTCCTCATCAAACCTGTCCAGAGGATCATGAAATACCAGCTACTACTCAAGGTCTTTGCCTGCACTGGAGGCACTACAGAACACATATTTACACACATAAATACTGTGAAGCTTTGTGTGTGTTACATTACAAAAACGTAAAATAAAAGATTTTTAGCATTTGAAATATTTCAAAATAGGGTATAAAAAAACATTAATTATATTGATTAATTAAAAAACATTAATTATATTGAGCTGCATCTACTATAACAGCATATATATATACTGTTTTATATATATATATATATATATATATATTAATATATATATAAATACTGTTCACCTCCTCTTGTGTAGGATCTCCTTAAGTTCTCAAAGAAGGCAAGTGTGGATACTGTGGAGCTGGAGGTAAGATCCCACCTCTGTCTGTCCTGACAAGGGAAGCACGTTTTGATACACATGGGCACATTTAAAGTGCTCTACATCAGTTAGAAGAGGCAGTGTGGTATGTTTTGAAGAGTGGACTACGTCTGCACCACTTTAGAGCACTCTGCTTCTCCACATTGTGGGATTTCACTACATGAAAACTTTAAAGCTGTGCTGCCTCTCCTCGTCTTTTGCCTCTCGGTATATGAGAATTCTAGGGGCGTGTGTTATTTTGTCTTATTGTTGTAATTTCCCTGTTTTTGTTCCTCTCTCGGCTTTCCCTCCCTCAGAAAGCTGTGGAGGTGATGTGTGTGGTCCCTAAGCGCTGCAACGATATGATGAATGTCGGACGACTCCAAGGCTTTGAGGTAAGCAGATCAGTCTCTTCTAGTCTGCTGTTCTATATGCTACCTTAGCAATAATTGCACAGTGGAGATGTTAAAAAACGAAAACATACTGTCTGTAAAGTTGTTTTTGTGATGCCTAATGTATGTCTAATGCTTTGTCTTTATTTGTCTGTGGGTTATTGGAAAAACCTTAATAAAATATATTAAAAAACCGAGGAAAAAAAACGAAAATATGATTTTAAGTATATGTAGTATATGCAAACAACCAACAGAGGCCAGTGTTGACCTCTGTATTTATTGTATGTATATATTTATCTCTTTGATAAAAAAAAATTCTGTTATAAACATTTCACTTGTAGCTTTTTTGAGACCGCCTAAACACCCCGCCCTCCCCCCCCCCCCCCCCATTCTTGCGTACTTAGTTGATGGTATTTCAGTGCAGTTTAAACAGTTGCTGTGTCTGTGAAAGCCAAGACCCCTAGCTAAATTGTATAGAGTGTATAAAAGCTATGACCTCCGAAGGTAAGGTTTGGTCTTGCCGCCCCGTCCAGGGTAAGATCGTGGCCCAGGGTCGTCTCCTCCTCCAGGACACCTTCATGGTGTCAGCGGACCAGGACGGAAGTCTACTCTCCAGGATGAAGGAGAGGAGAGTCTTCCTCTTCGAGCAGATCGTCATCTTTAGTGAGCCGCTGGACAAGAAGAAGGGCTACACCTCCCCCGGCTACCTCTTCAAGAACAGCATCAAGGTGTGTGCCTTTCAAACCAGGATATAATCCCACACCCTGCATCAAACCAGGATATAATCCCACACCCTGACATTAACCCTTTTCTCTCTTTCTCTCTCTCTTTCTATCTCTCTCTCTCTCGCTCTCTCTGCCCCAGGTGAGCTGGCTGGGGTTGGAGGAGTGTCCAGAAGACCCCTGCAAGTTTACCTTGACCTCTCGCTCCTCTAGTGGCGGGCAGGAGAACTACACGCTCCATACCGCTAGCCAGGGGGTCAGTCGGGTGTGGATCCACCAGGTCGGCCAGATACTGGAAAACCAACGCAACTTCCTCAACGGTGAGACACCCTGCTCTGCTACAATTCATATTTCAATACCTCTACTATTTCAATACTATATAACTAACTACATGTATATTTAGCAAGATAATTTACTTTCTGTTTAATTAAGATATTTCTATTAAAAAGCTGAGACTGTAATCTCTGTCTCCTTCATTGATTATAGACAAGGTGGATGCTACCTCCATCTTATTTAGATAGTGACTTTAGGGGCTTTTCAGTGGCACTGACTCAACCCACCTCTCCCTCTCTGTCTTCTGCAGCTCTGACCTCCCCCATAGAGTACCAGAGGAACCACGTAGGAGGCAGCAGCTCCACCAGCGGCCCCCCCATCCGCAGCACCTCCCCTGGGCTGGCCGGGGGTCACGGAGGCCACGGAGGCCCCGGTCCCTCCAACGTGGTGGGAGGAGGGAGCTCCGGGATCTCGTCGGCGGGGGGCAGCAGCGGGCCCTCGTCCCTCTGCGGACCCCGCACCCGGCCCTCCCGCATCCCCCAGCCCTCCTCCCGCCTCCCCCAGCCCGTCCACCACCACCACCCCCCCGGCCCCGAGGGGCCCGACCGGACAGCAGGTACGTGGCCCCGCCTTGACCCCCAGCAGAGCCCCCCCATTGCCAATCCGTACGACCCACAGCCTCACCCCACCAACGGGGAGGTGTCGGAGGGCCAGGAGCATGGGATGAGTGACCCGGATGGAGGAGAGAACGGCGACAGTAACAGGCAGTCAGGCAGTGCTGAGGGCAGCCCTAACAAGGGTCCTCGTGGTGGTGAGGACCCCGAAAATCAGCGGCAGGTCCCCGCGATCCCACAGGCGGCTGTGGCCCCTCTGACCCTCCCTGTCAAACCCCACTCCATTGGGGTGGTCTCCCCCCTCGCCTCGCCCCAGTCACCCGGTGGTCCCATGGGCAAGGAGGGGCTCGTCGCCGGCAGCCCGGCCCACAAAGGCAGCTCTTTCTGGGCTACAGCCCCGGCAGTACCCGCTTCTCCACTCAGCCGGCCTGGTTCTTTCTCCTACCCCAGCGACGGTGGCGATTCCCTGGGCAGGGGCAGCCACGTGAGCGCCCCCTCCCACCACCGGCACTCCATAGACCGCATGAGCACCTGCTCCTCCACCAGTGAGCAGTCCGTACAGTCCACCCAGAGCAACGGGGTAAGAGGGCTACTCGAGGCCCAGGCTTTAGTGCGGCCTAGTGCTACTCACTAACCCCCTCCAACGGCTGGCCGGACAGTCATCCTGCTGGCTCTGGGAATGGCTCCCCCTGCTGGAGAACTGAATACCACAGCTAGCAGAGCACACTAACCCAGCTACCACAGCAAGTGTGTGTGTGTGTGTGAGTGGATCATAGCTCTTTCAGACTGGACTAACTGTGTGTGGTTTCTAGTGCTAACACATACCAGCTTTCTCTGCCGATCGTTTCCTGCCCTCCTCTCTACTATCTGGATCGATTGTCAGATTTTATTAAACACTAAAAAACTGTTTCTTTTTCAAACTGGTTGTTGTCCGAATGGAGAAGTCAAGATTGTTTAATTCTAAGATTTACAACATTGGAAGCAGCACAAAGTTTCTCTTTCTTCCTGTTCCTCTGTTCCTGGAACCTGGTTTATTCTTTATCTGCATATCTTTAAACGTCTTCACTGCTTTGAACCTTGATCTCACTTTTAGTCATTGGGCAACTCCTGCCATTCTGCTTTTTCATCGTTCGGAAATATTTCCAACCTCGTTTCACTCTTTCTGTCATAACTTGGAGGTTCAACCGTTTTCTCTCTTGAGTACTTCTCCCTAGTTTATTTCATACATCGATAGCCAATTAAAGTCCGCGTCTTGTCTCTCCCGGAAGAAATCCCGACCAATAACTACAGGCTGCGTGTTGCACTTTCTTTGAACTAACACTCTGACTATGAGCAGGAAGTGTGTGTGTGTGTGTGTGTGTGCGTGCGTGCGTGCGTGCGTGCGTGCGTGGTGACAAGCAAAGCGTTCCTAGTCCCTTCCTTTGCTGTGCATGGGCTCCTGTGTTCTGGTGATGCTTGGTCATCTCTGCCTGTCAATCAAATGAATCATTTGATTAGTGTACCGCTTTTCACTACACTTGTTGTTTGCAGTTTGTTGTTGTGTGTAAGTGTGTGTGTGTGTGTGTGTGTGTGTGTGCGTGCGTGTGTCTCTCTGTGTGTGTATCTCTCTATGTGTATGTGTGTATGTGTGTATGTGTGTATGTGTATGTGAGCATTAGCACACAGTACTAACCCCCGCCCTCTCTCTCTCTGTCTGTGTGTGTGTGTGTGTGCTGCAGAGTGAGAGCAGCAGCAGCAGCGCCAGCGTGTCGTCCACCATGCTGGTGACCCAGGACTACGCGGCCCTGAAGGAGGACGAGGTGAGCGTGCTGCAGGGCGACGTGGTCCAGAGGCTGGCCTCCAACCAGCGCAGCATGTTCCTGGTGTACCGCGCCGCCACCCAGCACTGCCCCGCCGCCGAGGGCTGGATCCCGGGCTACGTCCTGGGGCACACCTCCTCCTCCTCCTCCTCCTCCGCCTCCACCTCCACCAACACCACCGTCAGCCCCGCCGATCATCCAGAGGGAACCATCAAGTAAGAAGAGTCATCTCTGTTCTGTTTACTTTTTTACGTCTGTCATTTAGCGGACGCTTTTGTCCTAAGCGACTTACAGTGAGATTGCAGGGACAGTTTCCCTGGAGCAATTTAGGGTTGAGTGGCTTGCTCATGGGGTAATTTCCAGGTAGAGGCGGAATAGGATTTTCAACAGGCTTTTGCGGAATAAAGAAAGTTGCTTAGAAAAACAGCTGATCTCTTTCACCTGATTGAGAACCGAAGTGAACTGTGCCAGGTGATGGTTTGGGTTTCACATTAGTTGGGACAGGTGTGTGTGTGTGTGTGTGTGTGTGTGTGTGTGCGTGTGTGTTTTGGCTCTGACCATGCCTTTCCCGCCTGTCTTATTTTGTTATTACTTTTTCAGAAAATCATTGTCATGGCACTCGGCGCTCCGCATCCGCAGGAAATCCGAGAAAAGAGACAAGGAGAGCAGGAAGGAGATGAAGACAGAGAACGGGTACCGCAACTCTCAGGATGTCATGGCCGACCACAAAGTCTCCGTCAAGGTGAAGGGAAAAGGAAAAGGCCAGAATGTATCACACACGTATCCATTAGCTGTTTGGATCAAGATGGAGGGTCAAACTTGATGGTGGTGAACTAGTCTCACAATTATTATTTTTTTATATTTTCTTTCAGCTTCTGAATCCCAACTACATCTACAACTGTGAGTTTTCATTTTCTTTTCCTGCCTGAGTTATTATAAATACAGCCTATTTCATTTCTATTTATTCTCCCTTTGGGTGGTTCGGGAGTTAGTCAGGGCTCATATTATCATTGCACATATTATCATAGCTCATATTATCATATCTCATTTTATCAAATCTCATATTATCATATCTATTATTATCATGTCATATTATGATAGCACATATTATCATAGCACATATTATCATAGCTCATCTTACCAGAGAGATGTGGAGCAAGCCATCTGCTCCATTCAAAGAGATATATGGAACAGGAAACTGTGACCCGGACGTGATCCCTGACCCCTAGCCTTTAACCCCCAGCGCCCCCAGAGTTCCTACTGTCTGTGAGGGACACTGTGTGTGAGAGCGGCGACAGCGTCACCCTGAAGTGTAAGGTGTGCGGTCGCCCCCGAGCCTCCATCACCTGGCAGGGACCTGACAGCACCACGCTGAACAACAGCGCTCGCTACAGCATCACCTACAGGTGAGGAGTGGTACTACACCCTGTTATTTTACTATTCCTGTCATTTGACACTTACAATGATCTATAGGTGAGCATGTGTGTGTTCAAACACTGCGAGTGATGCAGTGCAAAGGCTTTCATACCAGCGCGGTTTGAAACTCAATTGCTTTAATACCTTCTTTTAGCAATCTAAATTTGACAAAGGTTGGAATTACAGATAATGCCAAACATTTACCATCACTTTCTGTTTAAGGGCAGATCCAAGTTCAATCCTGTGCTTTCTGACTGTGTTTTGAGCTAGTGTGTGTTTCCTGTCACCAGCCTGTCACTGTGACACTGTGAGATCGTAGAGTCAGCCTAAAGTATCCTGTGTGTGTGACTGTGTATTTAACTTTGGGTGCGTTTGTTTCTGTTCTGACACAGTGAGAGCGGGGAGTCAGCCCTGAGTATCCTGGGTGTGTCCGGGGAGGACGGGGGTGTGTACACCTGCACCGCCACTAACCCAGCGGGCTCCATCTCCTCCTCAGCCTGCCTCCGAGTCTCAGGTCAGAGTTCAGTCTTCATGTTTCAAAGCAATATTTGTATTTTGTGTTGGACTAATACAGCTGTCACTATGTTACTGGTAACTGGAACTCTGATTGGGAGCTGGATGAATAGGGTAGTTCTTCTTTCTGCATTCTAGTTTGGCAATTTCTATGAAACAATCTGAGATGACTGTATTCCCATACCCAGAAATTGGCCTTCATGTTAGAAAGATCAAGACGCATATTCTTAGCATAGCATATGACATATTCTATGTTCATATGTTAACCAGAGGGTCATTATGTGCAGGTTTGTCTGATGAAGGAAGTGACGTGATCTGGAAGAGTGACTATGACTCCTTCTACACAGAGACCACGGAACTGGGGAGGTAGAAAAACACACTATGTTGTTTATTTATTATTATTATTATTATTATTATTATTGATAATAATAAACAAACATTGTCTATTTTTGTTTGCAAGGCATTGCTGGGCAAGCTACTTTTTATTTTTA